>BDDC01000322.1:11480-59520 GCA_001662425.1 Chlamydomonas sphaeroides
TGGCGGCTCGCCATGAGCGCCGCGGGCAGCACTGGCGCCGTGGCGGTGCCCCGGGCCGGGCTGAACACCAGCTGCCGCAGCACGGTGAGGGCGCTGCCACCGCCGGCCGCCGCTGACGGCTCGCCACAGCTGTTCGCAGCGCCGCCTAGCGCCGCCAGCTCCCGCAGCTCCGCCAGCAGCTCGCTCCGGCCGTGCCGCCGCAGCAGCGCCTCCAGCTCGTCGTCTATCTCCGGCGATCCCGAGGACTGCGCGACGTGGGGTGCCACCAGGCCCGGCCGCAGCACTGCCAGCAGCTCCAAGGCATCCAGGCAGGGCAGCACGGTACCGGCGTCGAGCTCGCGGGCCGCCAGTGAGGCGTCGTCGGCGGCGGGCATCCGATCGCTGATTTCCACGGCTGCATCCCTGACGCCCGCGACAATGGATTCCGGCATGCCCAGGCACTCCGTGCAGAGGGCCTCCCAAGCGAAGGCAATATGACCGGCACCGCTGCTGACGTGAGCAGCCGCCGCCCGATCCGACAGTGCCCACTGCTGCACCGCCGCCAGGGCCCAGATGGCCGGGAGCAGAGTGCGTGGCCCAAGCACGTCGAGCCATTGCGCGAGCGCAAAGGACGCCAGCTCCGCCGCCTGGGTCGCGGCGGGCGTGCCGGGTGCCGGCCAGCCTCCGGCGGCGCGCTGCAGCCACTCCGGGCGCAGAGCTGCGGACGTGCGCCGCTCGATGGTGCTGTTGTTGATGGGAAGGGGTGACGCGGCAGCCTCCGGCGTGGGCGTCGATGTCGGCGGCGGCAGCACGCACAGCGCCGCCTGCTCCAGCAGCGCCGCCAGGTAGCATGCGCCAATCACCTTGGCATCGGTGTCGCTCTTGCTCCACCGGTTCAGCTCGCCGGCGCTCCAAACGCCGTCGGGCGCCACACCGCCCAGCCCCGTGTCCACCACCTTGCGCAGCGTGGCGATGAGCGCCGCCACCTGCCGCGCCGGCGCCCGCGCCAGCAGCGCCGGCCACACGCCCGAAAAGCGCAGCAGCGCGTTGATGGCGAAGAGGCAGACGCTGGCGGTCACAGGCGTGCGCTTTTCCACCAGGCGCCGCAGCAGCGCCTCCACCGCGGGCACGAAGCCGGCTTCCAGCGCGTGACGCACGCTGGGCGGGCAGCCGGCGGCAGCGCTGGCCTCGGCCGCCGCTTTACCGGCCAGCCCCGAACCGCCAGCCGACAGCGCCGGCGGCTCCGGGACCTGCAGCATCAGCAGGAGGCTGATGTCCCGGAGCACGTCCACGGGAAAGTCAATGCTGTTGTCACAAAGAGCCAGAACGCGGCACACGACAACCCACAGCTCAGGCAGCCGGGCCGCCGCCGCTCGGGGCCGCATCTCCATGGCCAGCCGCACCAGCAGCGGCACGCCGTTCACAAGATATGTATATGGTATGAGCGCGTCACCGCCAGGCGGCCCTGCAGCCGTCCGCAGCACTCCGAGCATCATATCGAACACTTGCGGCGCCGTGAACATGGGCGCGGAGGCGGGTCGCGGGAGAGGCGGCGCATACTTGAAGCCCCCGGGCGGCTGCGCCAGGACCGGTATATGAGGGCCGGAAGCTGTTGCGAGCCAGACGAGCTCTGCTGCCCCGATCACGGAGCTTTGCACCAGTGAGTCGCCAACGCCGTCGGCCGGTGGCTGGGCTTGCGGTTGAAGCAGCAGGCCCTCCGGCAGGCCGTGCAACGCCGAGCCCCCGTCACCGGCAACCGCGCCCTCGACGCCTGCCGCTGCACTCGCCTCCGCCAACAGCGTGGCCGCCAGCCAGAACTGCAGCCGCCTGCCGGACAGCAGCCGCCGTACCTGCGGAGGATGGGAACAGGAGGATGGGCTGGGGTTACAAGCTCCAACACGGGGCCCTCTCCTTCCGCAGCGCAGCACATCGTCTTGTCAGTACATGCCCCCTCCAGTGCCCCGTCCGTGCGTGCGCAACCCAGCCCCTGGCCGCCGACCCACATCGCCAGCAGCCGCCCATGCTCCCGAGCATGACCCACCTGCGCCAGCAGCGCATCCAGCTGCCGGGCTCGCCGCGTCGCACCAAAGGCGTCCAAGGGCGCCGCGCAGGGACGCGGCGAGATGGCCAACAAAGGTACGTCCGGAGCAAGCCCCATAACCATGCTCCCGCCCGACGCGTCGCAGCCGTGAGCCGCCTCCGCCACCGCAGCAAGAGTAGTTGGTACCGTCCGAGCGTCGGTCCCCACAGCTATGGGCAGTGCCGCGAGTACGGCCGCTGCCCGCTGCCTCATCGCAAGCAGCGCCCCCGCCATGTGCTCCAGCAGGGCACTGGACTCCAGGCCGGACAGCAGCTCGGCGAAGAGCGGCGGGTGATGACCGCATTGTCTGACCAGCCGCCTGAGGGTAAACAGCAGCGAGAGGGGGGTCGTATCAGCAGCTAGTTTGCGGGAATGTGCAGCAACAGCGACTGTGCATCCTCATCCTCAGCAGCACAGAGCTCTGCGCCCCACCGTAGGCTGCTGAGAACCTTCAGAAGCTCGCGGCCTTGCTCCGCAGCCGCCAACGCCTGCCGCTGCAGCGCCTGCCCCATTGATGGCAGCGGCGGCCGCGGCCGGCTTAGGGCGGCAAAGAAGCGAGCGATGGTGGCCAGGTAGTCGCCGCGCAGAAGGGCGCGCTCACAGCGCAGCGCAACATCGCTGTTGGCGGGTAAGCGGATGCCATCGCCGACGCGGTCGGGCAGCAGGCACTGCGTCGTTGTCATGACCTTAAGGCAGTTGTCGAAGTCTCGTGCTGCCGCCATCTCAGCCACACCGCGCACCGCCCAGCCGTGCGCCGAGACCACCGCGGTGAAGAAACGGGGGGCCAGCGCCGCGTGCTCCCTCTCCAGCACCGACGCCTGCTGCTGCAGAGTGCGCAGATCTTCCAGCCATGAGCTGAGCTGCTCAGCTGCGGGCGCCGACATAACACCCACGGGTTGCGCTGCCAATCGCTCGAGCGCTGTCGCCATCGCAGCCAACGGCGAGGGCTGTGCGCCAGCAGCACCTTGCCCAGCTCGGTCACCCGCAAGGACTCTACCACGCATCATCTTACGCGCGCAGAAAAGCTGGCAAGTTAGGCAACCAAGACGATCGTCGCCATGCTCTCGTCGCCGTCAGTTAGGCATCGGTGACACAGCTAATATATGTCGATTCGAAGTATTAGAGAGTAGCTTTAAGTGAAGGCGGAGAAAACTTGCATGGCGCGAGAGCGGTTTCTGCAGATTGTCCCGAAAGCCGTCCGCGAAGACCGGGAAACGAGGTTTGCTGAGCTTGTGAGTTTTGTGAGAGAGCGGTCGGTGCTTTAAAATAGCCGGTATGGCATTCTAATTCCCTTTCCCCGCCTACTCTTGTCCCCAAATATCCGTGCTGGGCCCCGAGACACCCCAAATCCCCAATCGCGCCTGCCCCCTGGTTGCCTCGCAATCGTCGCGTGTAAAAATGTCCCTGTGTCGAAATCCAGGATCCCATCCGGCTTGGATGTGCCACCCATGCGGACCGAGGCCTTCTTAAAGAATGGATCAGGACTCAGGACGTGATCCATGCCTCCTGCAGTCCCGCTCTGGCTCAAGCCATACTGTGCTCCGTCCCGTACCTGTCCTACACGCGATGGTGCAATGTGGCATCCGCTTCCTCGTTTGCCCCTGCTTACAGCCCCATCGACACCTGCAAGACCCTAATCGCGACCACGTGTGCGCCACATCCGTGCGTGGCCACATCCTGCCATTTGCGTGCGGGCCCAGCGCGTGCCACTTATGCAGGCACGCAGCCGGGGGCGCGGGGATACACCGTTGGGGCGGGTGCGTGTTGGTCCCATCCTGCCGCCGAGGAGCCTGAACAACCAGGAGGACCCCTCCCGCGTAGCTGTCCCGGGCTGTCCCGGGCTGGGTACGCCGCTGCGCCTTGCACCGGATCCGTGACCTCCCCTTCCCTGCCCCACCCCTCAGACCCGTGCAGCTGAGAGCGAACCCGCCCCCGATGCCCTGTCTACAAGCAGCACGCTTGACCACTCACTGACACGAGCAAATAGTAATAAGCAACAACGGGTGGCGGGCCAGGCAGCAGAATCCCCTGCCAAGGAAGGGCCCATCCCTAGGATTGACGCGGGTGGCCATCGATGTGCGGAAGGCGGCCCCGCCGCCGCCACGGCAGCCAGCTCCGTACTGATGTCGTACATGAGCTTTATTACAGAGGAGTACAGGCAGCACCAGGCCCTCCACCAGCCAGCCGGGGTCGAGCGCCTCGTGGCACTCACAGCTGCTCGTGGGGAGGGCCTTTGGCAGGTGGTGATTGACACCAGGGGTGATGCAGGGTGGCGGGCGGGAAAGCTCTCCTGCCATGTGTGCAGCGCCATGTGTTGAATGGGAGCGTGAAGGCCAGGTGTTGTACACGTTCGTCTGATGCAAACGTGTGGGCCCCATCACCCGGCCACTCCCAGTGGCGCAGACTGCGCCTCGAGCCGGTCCTGCTTCTCGGGCGCCAAGTCTAGGGCCTGCACGTGGCTGGGCCCCCACCTGCCCCCAGGAGACAGCATAAAGCACATGCGACCTCTTGTCGCGTGTCGCGTGAGCGCCGGATACCGTGCTGCCTTCACGTACTATCGCTTTGATACGTTGCCTTGTAGCATGCAGGCGCCTGGTGACTTGCTGCATTGTCGTTTCGACCGTCGCTTATCTCCCCAGACATCATCAGAGACTCCCAAGCGTATGACAAGGCGTCAGACCTCGTGACCCGTGACGACCCGTGACCCGTGCATCGCTTCTGGCTCGTTTGGACCCATTCAAGCCGATGAACGGCTTGTAATCGCTAATCGCTAATCTCCTCACACAGTGCACGAGAGCATTCACTCCACACTAGCCAGGTTTCCACATTACTGTTTGTGAACACTTCCCAGCAGGCCAAGTCACATTGCCGAATGATTGCCTCGCGTTTGCCTCAGGTTTGCTCACGTTGACCCGGCACTTACTTCGAACGACATGCGGCTACCATCGGTGCTGCTCTTATCCTGCATCATTGTGTCGGCGCTGCGGCGATGATCGGGAATGTGACTTGGCCTGGGAATAAACCGACATTGCCGATAACCGCCGCAGCGCCGACACAACGATGCAGGATAAGAGCAGCACCGATGGTAGCCGCATGTCGTTCGAAGTAAGCGACGTGAGCAAACCTGAGGCAAACGCGAGGCAATCATTCGTCACCAACCTTGGTTTTGGCTTGCTCGTCTGGCCCCCACAGCCTGCCAGCGAGGGTGGCCCTGGCCCAAGCGCAGTTTCGATGGAGGACCGGGTAAGCCGTTGCCGAGTCAGCATTGCGAGGCTAGTTGGCTCAGACAGCCCAGACAGCCCCAGCGCAACGTAGCCCCCGCCGCGTTGGCTCGCCTCCGAGGACGAAATAAAAGATGGCATTGGTCGCCTTATGTCGCTCTTGGTCGCTCTTGGTTGAACCGGCCTTGCGGCATGCCGATACCCGGCACCGCACCCTACGCTCAACCCCTACGCTCAACCCCAACCCCCTCAACCCCATCCCCAACCCTTGCACCTGGCCACCCGACTACCGAGCAATACGCTACACACCACACGCAGCCACTTGCCTTTTATATTGCGTCTTGGGGCGAGCCATTACACTGCGTAGCAGATTAAGTTTGAATAGCGTTCTGGCGTACAGCACCGACAAGAAGAACGCACGAACTGAAGTGAACTGTTTGTAAGACCTGCCCTCCGCTTGCTGTCGTTCCGTGCCACAGGGTGCCAGCATGGCCGATCTGGCGGAAGTGAAGGCCGAAATGGTGGCGGCGGAGGCCCGGATGGTGGCCCATGTTGGGCAGACGGAGGCCCGGATAGTGAGGCAGATGGAGGCGGGCTTCGCTGATCTGGCCGCGAAGATGGATGCCGCCAACGCCCGCAACGCTGCCGCCAACGCCCGCAACACTGCCGCCAACGCCCGCAACGCTGCCGCCAACGACCTGTGAAGCGGCAATGGCCGCTGTCTCTGAGCTTTGTTGTTCTTGAGTGTAGCTTTGTATGAGGAAAGCAGGAGGAAAGCGGGGCCAGGAGAAAAGCGGGTCGGGAGGCGGCGGAGACCTGCTGTCACGCCTCCGTGTTGGACTGGCAGATCGTCCGCTGCTTGCTACGCAGCGGTGGATATAGCTGGCGCTCATGTAACGCCGTGTGGGGCCTCGGCCCGGCAGTAGCGGCGCCCAGTAGCCAGACCGCGTTGCTTATGTGACTCCACGAGATCATCACGGCGCCCGGCCTAGGGTCTCCAATGAGAACCAGCAGAAAGCCGAGAGAAAGACATGCTGCAGCGCGCCTGAATGCAGTTGGCGCAGCGCGCAGCGGCTCTGGCTGGGGACTGCACCGGCCCGCCGCAGCGCGGGGTGGTGGTGGTGTAGGTGGTGCCGGCAGGGTCCTCATTGCCGGCCCCTTGCGACGCGCACGCGGTGCTACTCCCCGTCTACCCGTCCATACAATACACTTTACCCTTGGTACATCCCTGTCCGCTCCCGCCCCCAGGCACCGACAACCGCGTGTGCGGCCTGGACGCGGTCGGCTTTAAGGTGAGGGGCCGCCGCGGGCAGGCTGAGCGGGGCGCTGCCGGCGGAGCCGCACCGGGCCCCTGCACTGCCAATCCCGCACTGCACGCTTTCTCTCCCTGCTCCCGCTCCCTCGCTCCCGCACGCTCACTACTTCGAGCACTGCACGCCCTATGCCCGCTCCCCGGCCCGCCGCCGCCCCGCAGGAGGCGTCCAAGATCAAGGCCGACCGCGCGGCGCTGACCTGCATGGCGCACTGGCCGCGCGGCTGGGTGGCGGCCGGCACCCACAGCCTGCTGCTGGGCACCGAGACGGGCGTGCTGCTGCTGGCCAACCCAGCCAGCGGCTCGCTGCGGCAGGCGGCGGACCTGCAGGGGCTGGTGCCAGGCGGTGAGTGGGAGCACCTATCCCGGCGCCAGCGCCGCCGGCGGTAGCGGCGGCGGCGGCGCCGCCGCTGCTTCCACTGCTTTTCGGGCCACCTGGGTCCTCCCTGAGATAGGCAGTGTTCCCATGCGCTGTGCTACGCGGGGTGGGGTGCAGCCTGTGGTCGGGCGCCGCGCGGCACGAGCCGCTCTGCATACGCCGCCCGGCCCATGCGCGCAGCGCTAGCTACACCCCCTCGCTAAGCGGCTGCTCCCTGCTCCCCTCACCAGCCCCCACCAGCCCCTCGCCGCCCTAGCCCCCTCACCAGTCCATCGTCCGCTCGGCTGGGCCCCCCTCCTCCTCCTGCGGCCCGCAGGCTCCAAGCGCTCGCCCAAGGTGTACGGCCTGGCTGTGCACCCCCGCCAGCCCGGCATCGTGGCCGCCGCCACCAACACGGGCACCGCCATCCTGGAGCTGGCGCAGCAGCCCTCGCTGCTGGCCGCCGCTGCCACTCATGTCGCCAGGCCAGGTGCGGGGCGGGGGCCTGCGCGAGAAGAAAAGGGGCGGCGGGGGCGGCAGGTTGGGCACCAGTTACTAAGCCGACGTGCTCGTCGCCCTTCCCCCGTGCAACCCTGCCCGCGGCCCTGGCCCCGGCCCCCAGGCCCACCACGACGACAGCGCCGCAGTCATGGGCGCCGCCTTCGGGGGCACGGGCGGCGGCGGCGCCACCTACATCACCGCGCTGGGCACGCAGCTGCTGTGCGTCACGGCGGCGGCGCTGTCCAACCAGGTGTGCACTGGCGTGGCCGCGGCGCTCGGGCGCGGGGCTGCGCATGGGCCGCACCTGAGGGGCAGGGGCTCTGGAGTTCCGGCTCCCTGCAGCCCAGGGCCCCAGGGGCGCTCCGCAGAGCACCGCGACCCATCCGCGACGGCGGCCGCCCAGCCTCGCAGCCCGGCCTGCCGCCCCCTACCCCAGGCGCTGTCGGAGTTCCCGCCCAACCAGGTCATGGGCAAGCTCACGGTGCGTGGCGGCTGGTGGGCGGTGCTGGGCGGGCGCGCCGTGTCGGTCGTGCCGGGCATGCCTGCCGCCGCCCTGTCCTTGCAACCCTCCATCCCATTCCCCTTCCTCCCACCCTCTCGCCCGTCCCGTTCGACCTGCCCCTCTCCCTGCACTGCACCCTCTGGCCCCCTGCACCGCGGCCGCAGGTGGCGGACGGTGGCCCCTCGAGCCACGCGCTGCTGAGCGTGAGCCACGACGGCAGCTACGTGGCGGCCGCCTGGCAGGGGGCCCGGCAGTACGCCATCCACCGCCAGGGAGCCTCCGCGTGGCAGGAGTGAGGCGGTGGGGCCGTTTGAAGGGCAGGGGCACGGGGCCGGGCCTTGGGCGTAAGATGGGTTGGGAGGCGACGGCCGGGGCCACTGCGTCGCCAGCGAGCGGGGCCAACGGCGCTGGCCGCTTGGGGCTGCTGCGTGGCGCGGCGCGCAGCGCGCCCCCGGCGTTGCTCGCCGGAGCTGCCCTGCGCTCCACCCTGACGCGGCAGCCCCGCCTCCGCCTCCTGCTTGCCCGGCCTGCTGCAGGGTGACGCGCGGCGGCGGCACTGCCGTGGTGTGGCACTCCTCGCCGGCTGCCGGCAGTTGCTCCGGGTCCGTCAGCGGCTTCTCGGGCGGCTGTTGCTCGGCCGACGGCTGCTCCCGGACTGCAAGTCGCTGATGACCTGTCGGACGCTGCGCCTCAGCTGAACAAAGTGACTGCTCAGCCGCACCCCGGCACTGTTGCGCCCGGGGTGGGGCCGCCAGCTGGACCTCGGCAGGCTGTTGCGCCGCTAGCAGCCAAGGGGACACCCCAGGCCCACCGAGCGCAAGCAGCGGCTGCCCCTCCACATCCAACTCCAGCTCCAGCGACGTAGGCTGCGATTGGGGGTGCACCTGTGGCAGATCCGCCTCCGGCGCTGCGCTGCCCTGGCCCGGTGGCTGCGGCTGCTCCGCCGCCAGCGCGGGCTGCAGCAGGTGTGCAGGCACTACAGTACACCATAGCCACGAGCGCTGCGCCGCAAGGGCACGCCACGGGGCGCCAATGTAGGCGGGCAACGAGCCAACGCCGACCGGAGGGGCTGCGCGCAAGGAGCTGCCGGCAGCAGCGCCTAGGGCCGGACCAGGCTGCCGCTCTGCTGTCTGCCCGGCACCGTCCGTCGGAGCCGCAGCTGCTGCGACAGTAGTCTCAGCGCCGACGAAAGCGAAAGCGAAGGGGCTGGGCGCCTGGTCCCCAGGTGGCTGCGGAGCTGCAGCAGGCTCCTGCTGCGGCTGCGGCTGCGGCTGCGTGCGGCTGCGGCTGCGGCTGCGGCTGCTGCGGCGGCACAGTGGCGGCTGGCGACGGCGGCACACAGCCCGGCGTAGGCTGCTGCCCCAGGGACCGCCAGGCCCCAGTAGACCACGGCTGATGCTGCTTAGGTACCATCTGCCGCCAGGGGTTGGGTTGGGTGGGGCGCTGCGACAGGTGGCCACCGTATGCGCCGGCGCTCGCTCGCCCCAGCAGGGGCAGCCCCGGGAAGGGACACGCCACCGTGGTGCATACACTGCGCGGGCGGGGTGGCCCAGGTCGCACTGGTTGCGGTGCCCCGCTTGGAGGGGTCCCACACGGCGGCGGCACCCACCTCGTCCATCGCATCAGCAGCTGGCAGCTGGTCTGCAGGCGGTGGGTCAGCAGCGGCGGCCGGAGCACCTGCAGCCGTAAGGGACGGTGTTGCCGCCGGCCGAGCCCGGGGCAGCGGCATCAGGTGCGGAGGAAGCTCCTGCACCGGCATCGATTCATCACCGCCTGGGCTGGAGCGCCGGTCCTGCGCTCTGGCCCGGCGCAGGCGGCGGCTGCACCAGTACCGACACAGCGGCGGCTGCTCCGGGCGGTGGCGGCGGGGGCCCTTCCACGGGCATTGCCCCTCGCCCCTCGGCAGCTGGGCCCGGCTGCTGCGGTCAAGGTGCCTCCACGGACCCTGCCGGCAGAGGGCCGCTGCCGGGTGGAGCCTGCACGGCCGTCCGCCCCCGGCCGGGCACCGCTGGCCGCTCGACCGCCCGAGTCGGGCGCCGTTGCTGCTGCCGGGTGGAGCCTGCACGGCCGTCCGCCCCCGGCCGGGCACCGCTGGCTGCTCGACCGCCCGAGTCGGGCGCCGTTGCGGCTGCGGCTGCTTGTGAGCGCGCTTGGGGGTCGGTCCGCGGTCTACCAGAGGGCGGCGCTTGCCTGCCGCGGCACCGCCCGGCTGCCGCTGGGCAGGGCGCTGCTGCGATGACACCACGGATGGCCCCGCGGGCCCGGAAGGCGCTGCTTCCGTCGGCGCCACTTGGCCGTGCGGCCTCAGGCTACGATACCCAGCGCTCGCGCCTGGATTTGTGGCGCGGCGGCGGGCCCGTGGCCGCGGTCCCTCCGCGGCCGCGCTCTGCGCTGCGCCACCGCCACCCGGGCGCGGGGCGCCGGTGGCTGCGGCCAGCCGTCGTGCACGCTGCAGCGGCCGCGGCCATGGGGCTCGAAGACCGTCGCCTGCCTTTGCGATGTGCGGCTGCAAGCGGCGGGACTGGAGCTGCACAGCCGGCGACGGCGACGGGGAGAGCGAGGCGTGCGCTGCAGCTGCAGCCGGCCGGCGGGCCGGCGGCGGCGGTGACCCGTGCGTGCGTCAGCTCCATGCCCGGTGTTTGGTCCGGCTGGCTGTCAGTGCCTATGGGGCCGTCAGTGGCCGGGGGCCTGTTCTGGTCAGTACCAATCGCGAGCCAATGCCTGGGGCTGCCCGCTCGCCGGACCCTGGGCCACACCTCACTCGCCTCCGAGGCATCCGATGCCGACGAGCCAGAGTCCCGACTGCTGACCCCCACCACGAGGCCTCTGCAGAGCCCGCCGTGTGAGCTGCTGAGCTCGGTCAACCAGCCACGCGCGCCGCACCCAGGGCTCGCCCTCAACCTCCGATGACTCCTCCGGCTCCCTCTGCTGCGACTGCGGCTGTGGTTGTGGCTGCTGCTGCGGCTCCCGCGCCACCTCGTCGCCTTCCTGCCCCTCCCCCGGCCGCCGCTGCTGCACGGTCTCCTGGGGGCCATCCTGCAGCTCCCGCCACTCGATCGGTTGTCTGGAGCATCGCCGCCGCCGGCGCGTGCTGGGCCGCCGGCGCGGGCGGCGCTGCCTGCACCGGTGGCCCTGGTGCCGGCCCGGCCGGCGCCTGCTGCGGTGCCGGCCCGGCCATCACCATCGCCTCCTCCGCTCGCGGTGCCGACTCTGGCCGTACACTCAGGGCGTCCCCTTCTCGCGCCCCGTCCTGCAAAGCTTGCATTTCAGGCTTAGGACACCGCTGCCGTCGGGGCTGCTGCGCCCGGTCCCCGTCGTCCGGCTCTGGCTGGCCCGCAGCAGCGCCGCCCGTGCTTGGGCGGCGCACCACGGCCGCAGCCTGCTGCGCCAGGCCGCCAGCTCGGCCTCCTCGTCGGGGAACCCAGGCGACACGAGAGCCGCAAACAGCCCCTGCCGCAGCAGGTCGTCGTCGTTGTTGCTGCCGCTGCCGGCCGCGCCCTGGCCGCTCTGGCGCTCGCTGTGCCGCCGCAGCAGGGCGGCGCAGCTGCAACAGGCGCTGGGCGTATAAGGAGGCCTGTTGGGAGGAGGGCAGGGGCAGGGGCAGTGGGGCGCACCGGCCGAAGGCAAGGTCGGCTGCTGAGTAACGCCACCACAGACGTTTAGGCTGCACGTGCCCGGCTGTGCACGCGATGTGGGTCGGGCGGCACACGTAGTGTGTCAATGCGGCATGTGGGTTGCCAGTAGGGCGTTCCCAAATGTGCAGGCAACACGCTTCCAGCCTACGCAACGAAAAGCTTCGGTGCTGTGTAGGCTAGGAGCATGTTGCTTGCACCATTGCGACCGAAGGATGTCCTCGCGTGTTCTAGGCGCACCTCTGGCGCCGTCCAGTTGCGGGCGCTGCCGTCCAGGGCCGCCCCCAGCGCCTCCTGCTCCGCCTGCCGCCTCTGCTCTGCGATCAGCGGGCCCTCCACCACAGCGCTCAGCGGGTGGGCCTCGCGCAGGCACACGGCGGCGCCACATACAGCCGGCTGCCTGCGCTGCTTGGGGCCTCCACCCACGCACACCAGCTCCTCGGCATCTGGCGGCGGCAGGGAGGTTGGTGAAATGAAAGCAACATAGCCACACAGGAAGACAGCTGAGCATTCAGTCATCTGACCCTGACGCACCAAGCTGCACGAAGCGGCGGGCCACAGCACGGCCGCCCACGGTCAGCACGCAGGGCAACCCTCGCAGCGCCGTGCTGGCACCGAATGGCAGCCCCAGTCGCTCCAGCTGCCGGCATGCTGATACCAGGTCCACAAGCTGCTGCCGCGTCAAGGCGAGCCGCGAGAGGAGCTGCTCGGGCGCGACGCATGGCAGCTCTGGCCTGAAATCCTGACATCAGCTGCGTGTCTCTTGTCAGCCGAGCCAAGGCACTGCCGCTTGTTTAGGGGCTCTAGAAAATAGCTGTAGGCATTGTAGGACATATCTTGGTCCATACTGGTGAGAACGTGAGAATCCATGCGTGCATGTGACATGCGATTCGGTAAGTGGCTCCACTGACACAGCTGTGGCGGCGCGCGCAAAACGAGAATGCTATCGCCGTCTGAATCATTATGCGCAGCGACGGTTCAGGTCACGGCAACGTGCTACATTCATAGCAACGGCCGGACAGAAAGCATGCGAGCGCAGGAAGCTGCGAGCGCATGGATGCGTCGGTGCGGTGGCGGCGTTGAGGCGGGGTTGCTGGCATGGGACGACGGCTGGGGCCCGCCCCTGCGGGAGGCACTGGCACGGCGATGGTGAGGGCTGCAGCAACGTTGGTACGGGCGGCGAGGGTGCCAAGGCAAGGGCCACGGACCACGGCAGCGAGGGCAATGGCGGCGATGGCTTGACGGGGGTGCGGCGACGGCACAGCCAGGCACGGCCACTTGCCGCGAGGGCAACGGGGCACCGAGGGCAAGGACGGGCACGAGGGCTACGGCGACGATGGCGAGGGCGGTGACAGGGACGGGGGCGGCGACAGCTACAGCACGATGCGGGCACGGCACCGAGGGCACAGTGACAGTCGGCGCCAAAAGGGCAAGGCGACGGCGCAGGTAGAACACGGCAGCAAGGGCGCAGGGTAGCGGTGATTGCGCTGGCATGGGACGGTCATTGGGACGACGGCTGGGGCCGGCCTCTGCGGGAGGCAGCGGGCGCGACAGCGGCCATAGCACCGCCATGGCGAGGGTGCGGCGGCGGCGGCTGTGGCATGGTCCGCACCAGTGAGGGCATGGGCGGCGGGGGCACAGCCTGCGGCGGCAAGGGTCACGGCGGCGATAGCGTGGCAAGGGCGCGGCAAAGGCACTACGGCGGCAAGGGTGCAGCGGCGACGGCAAGTAAGGGTGAAGACGGCAGCACAGTGAAAGCGAACAGCCCGCCACAACAGCACCGCCACACATCGCTCCGGCGAGGGCGGGCGCGGACAAGGCATGGCGGAAAGGGCAACCGGACAATGACGGCAAGGGTAATCGCGAAAGTGGGGGCGCTGGCTGGCATGGGATGACGTCTGGGGCTGGCCCCTGCGGAGGCAGCCGGGTGCGACAGCGGCGATGGCACGGAAACGGCGACATCGTGGCGGTGTCGGCTGTGTCGGGGGACGCCGGCAGCAGCATTGGCATGGGCGGCGAGGGCACGGGCAGCGGCGCCACGGGCCACGAGGGCAGCGAGACGATGAGGGAAAGGACGACAGCGAAGGCTACGGCTAAGATGGCCAGGGCTAGGGCCCCGAGGCACGGCATCGGTATGGGCGGTGAGGGTGTGAGGGCACGGGCCACGGCAGCGAGCGAGGGCAATGGCGGCGATGGCTTGACGAGGGTGCGGCGACGGCACAGCCAGGCGCAGCCACTGGCCGCGAGGGCAACGAGACGCAGAGGGCAAGAACGAGCACGGGGGCTAGGGCGACGAAAACAAGGGTGGCGACAGAGGCGAGAGCCACACCAGCAAGGGCATGGGCGGCGAGGGCACCGGGACGATGACGGCAAGGGCGACCGTGAGAGAGGGGGTGTTTGTGACAGGCGTAAGCCAGTCATGCGGCACGCGCGGAGCGCGTACCTGCTGAGAGCCCACAAGACGAGCGTAGTCCGCAGGGAAAGGATGTCCCGCTTGCGCTGAGGACATCCAGGCACGATGGCGCCCAGCCTTTGAAACTGGGACCACAGTAGCAGTAGTGTGTAAGCTACCGTGGCTGGCCGACCCACGCCACCTATATGGGTTGTTTACGGCAAGCACGTACCCTACCCTTGGTGTTCCCGAGGGGTCGGCCGGTAGGACCGTGTGGGCTCCGCCCACAGTGTTGGCATGCATTGGACAACAGCTGGGGGAGGCCCCGGCTGGACAACGGCTGGGGGAGGCCCCGGCGGGAGGCATGTTGTGCAGGCGGCCGCGGCACGGTCGGTGCAGGAGCCGCAAGGGAAACGAGACAAGGGGGTAGGGTAGCGACGGTCGCGCAGACGTAGGAGCAGCGAACGACCCGAGAGCGGCTCCGCTGCTGATGAAGCTGCGACCGCGGCAACTGTCATTGTTGTCTACATCGTTAAGTGCACCGACGGTTTAGGCCACGGCAGCGGGCTAAACTGATAGCAATACCAGTGGAGAGGGCGCATGCCACGAAAGCGGTGAATGTGAGGTGGGGGTGCTGGCACGGGACGGTGCTGGACGACGACGGCTGGGGCCGGCCCCTGCGAGAGGCAGCGGGGCGCGACAGCGACCATGGAACGGCGACGGCGAGAGCGCAACTAGTTCATGAGGGCAAGGATGACCACAAGGGCTAGGAGCCGAGGACATCGGGCCCAGGCACATCCGCCCACTGGAACCCGCTCCCGCGCCCACGCGCAAACGCGTCTTTCGTGGCGCACGTCCGCTCACACCCGCGCCCCCGCTTGGCCTTTGGCGCTTGATATCTGCACAGCGGCTTTGAGTCTCGCGGCGAGAGTAGGCTCGTTGCATCCGGCATATCGCCACCTTGAAGCTGGAGGGCGGGCGCCATGGCTGCACGGCCGTCTAGGACACGAGGCCTCGCGCCGTTGATTTCTTCGTTGTTAGTCCGTGGACTGAAGCAGACTGAAGCAAGCAAAGACGAAGGCAAGATTGTAGCTGTGAAGTAGAGCACGCCCGCACTTGCTCCCGCTACTTCTACAAACATCCTGCAGGTGCCCTCATGCGTGCGTGCAGACCAGGTGCATCCTAGCTACCTGGCACTAACGCGAATGCGCCATTGCTGCCAAAGTAGGTAGTAAGTAGTAGGAAGATACGGCACACGAGGTATGTAATTTGGCGCTCACCCAACCTTACACTTCCAGCCAGCAGGCCGTTGCCTGCGCCGCTCCACACTACCCTTACTCACACAAACTCAGGTCCCCGCACTCAGTCAACACTCCAGACCAATGCAGGCGCTCTCCGTGCCCGCAGCATAAGCTGCACCCACCCACTCAGCACATGATCGCGTATGCGGCAAGTCACCATCCTGCTGCTTCGAACCCGGTCCCCCCCTGTAACGTCAACTGCTGCACACAGATAATGACATGGGAACAGAGCTAGCGCCTACCCTTCTGCCCAGGGCCGCCCCTGACCGGCCGCGCGCCCGCGGCCGGCTTGGCCGGTAGGGGCGGTGCACCTCCAAAGAAGCGAGCCGCCAGCGACTTGACGTCCACCTCCTGCACGCCCCCGCTCCCCGCTGCCTGGCCGGCATCTGTCGCGCCCGCCGCGCTGCCGTCTCCCTCGCCGCCCGTCTCCTCACCGCCGCTGGCATCGCTTGCACCCAAGTCCTGCAGAGGGTGGCTCGCCGGCGGCTCCAGCACCCGCCCTGCAGCGGCCGCCACCTTGCCACGACCTGCCCCGTCAGCGGCACGCGCAGGGGTCGCTCCCGGCGGCGCCGTCGGGACGGGGCTGCCTGCCGCTGCCGCCGTTGCGCGCATGCGGCGCTTGGCCTCCTCCACAAAGCTGTGGGGCCCCTTGGGCTCCCCAGGCGGCGCCTCGGGCGTTGGCGCTCGGGGAGCAGTGGCCGCGGCCGGGGCGGCGGAGCGTGCAGACACGGCCGGACCAGTCGGCCCCATCGGCTTCACTCGCCGGTCCGACAGAGCGCTGACGTCCGGCAGCGTAGGCGGAGGCGGTGGTGGCGCCCCTGCAGCCGAGGCTGCCATCTTGCCCCTAGCGCCCCGCTTCACGACCACGGCGGCCGGCAACTTGACGGGCGGGGGCTCCGCTGCCGAGCTCACAGCTGCAGCGCCAGCAGCTTCCGATGGCGCTGCCTCCGGCGTTGCCTCGCGTGCTTTGCTGTCCCCGTCGGGGCCTTGGGTCGCGTCTGTGTGGCGGCCGTTGCCGTTGTCGCTGGCCGAGTATGGGAACACCGTCAGCGCCGCTGCACCTCCGTCGGCGCCCAACAACACGCCCGCCTCCGCGCCAGTGGCCTCCGCCGCCTGCTGTCCCTTCGATCGGCGCGCGCGCGACACGGCACTGCCGCTGCCGTTGCTGGGGGCTGAGCCCGCGGCAGCGGCCGCCTCCTTGGCCGCGACGGCAGCGGCCGCGCCACCGCTCACGGGGTTGCTGGGCTGCTGCGCCCCCGCGGCCTGCAGCAGCTGCCGCTGCTCGGCGGCCAGCTGCTGGCGGTCGGCCTCGTCCAGCTGCTGGAGCGCCGAGGGAGGCAGCTGGCTGCGCCAGTGCGCCAGCTTGGCCTCCACCTGCGGCACACCAGGACCGGACCGGCAGCGAGGTCGCGGCCGACGCACGCAGGCGACGCACGGATCCACAGCCGCAGGCCCGCATCAGTGGCTGGCTTGCCCGCCCACTGCAAACAAGCGCCGCGTGTTTCCTCAGCTCACCTGCTCCAGCACACCGCGGGCTGTGGCCACCGCCGCGGCCAGCCCTCCGCCCTGCGCATCGGCGGCTGCCACCGGCGCCTGCGCGCGGGCCTGCACCTGCACCTGCAGCGCCTCCAGGTTGGCCCTCTGCCGCCGCGCCAGCTGCTGCAGCAGCGACACCTGCAGGCCGGGGCGGGGCGGGGTGTCGCCATACAGACGAGAAGACACGACGACAGCCGTCAGCCATCACGCCTGCGGCCTCCCGCCTGAAAACTGCGCTCGCGGCATGTCAGCTTCAAGCCCACCGAGCGCACCTTGGCGAGCAGCGGCGCGGGCGGTGCCGGCGGCGGCGGCGGCGGTAATGCTGGCGGCATCGGCAGCGTGAACACGTCCTCCTGCTCCTGCTCCCGTTCCTTGGCGCTGGGCTCGACTTTGACGTCGACCACATCGCCGGCCCGCTTAGGCATGGTAGCGCGGCTGCCGACGCCCACGACGGGGCCCGGGCGCTGCTTGAGGCGGCCGGCGGTGCTGCTAATCCGCATGGCATCGGTGTCGGCGTCGGCGGCAGAGGCCGGCTTCTTCTTGGTCGTGCTCCCAAGGGTGCGAGAGGTGCCTTGCGCCTTTGCGCCGCGCGCGCTGGCGGCCCGATTGCTGACGACATCGGGCCGCGGCTCCTTGAGCTGCTTGTGCGCCTTGGAAGACTTGTGCGCCATGGAATCCTTGGGCTGCGCCGCGCGGCTGACGACGGTGCTCCCCGACGGCCCCTTGGCGGCCCTCTGCGCACACGCAGCCGTTGCACGGCGGTCAGCACGCGCGAGCGCAGCCGTCCGTGCCACAGGCCCACCCCTGGTGCCGCAGCTGCGGCCGCAGCCCCAAGCGCAGCCACCCCAACACCCTTGCGACCCGCCGGCACGACGGCCCACAACCCCACCCCTCCGCAGCCACGACTGCCCCACATCCCCCAGGGCGCACCTTGTCTTTAATGGCCCGCTGAAGCGCCCGGAGCGTGTACCCGCCCGCCTCCACGGCCTTCCACACCGAGGCCACCGAGGCCATGCAGGCTCGCAGCTGGTCGCACAGCCCCGGCTCCAGCACGCCCTGCTCGGCCATGCGACGCAGCCGCCACTGCAGCCGCGCCGAGTCCAGGCGCCGCTCGCGCAGGCCAAGCGGCCGCCAGCGCGCCAGCAGCCACGGCTGCGACGTTGCAGAGGGGCGGTCGGGTGGCGCGACGAGGGAGGGCGCGCAAGCGAGTGAGCTAGGGGCGGCGCCAGGCTAGGGGCGCCCCCGCACCGCAGGCCGAAGGAACCGATAGGCGGACGTATGCCCAGGTCACCGCCGCAGCTTTGCCACGCAAGGGAGCAGGTGTGAAACGTACAGGGCCAATGTGAGTTCCACGCCGTCGGCTGACGTGACGCCCACGCTAACATACGTAGGCGCGCAGGTGGGACCGAGGTTGTTAGCGCTGCCCCACCTGCATGCTGGTGGTGTTGAGCGCCTTGAGCTCGGCCGTGGCGTCGTCCAGCTCCATCTCGGACTGCACGCTCAGGCGGCCCGCGGCGTCCGGCTCGGCGCCGCGCATAATGAGCGGCCACGCCGACGACACCTCCAGCATCGCCTTGAGCTGTGGTGCGCGGGTGCGAGGCAAGCAAAGGGGAGAGGCAGGAGGCGGTGGGACGAGCGAATCGCGCCGGTCCGTGGGCCCAGGCGTCTTCCGGCCCTCCGCCCGAAGCCCAGGCAACCCCAGGACTCAGTATCACCACACGCATGTCATTCACATGCGGTGGGGCCAGCAGGCCAGCAGCGCAGGGTGGGCTGGCAAGCGACGCACAACACGCAGCTCCGGCCCTACAACCCGCGGCCACACCACACCGTGTGATCCAGCTACAGCAAGAAACTCCGGATGCCGTCCGCTCCCCATGGTCAAAGCGGCGGCTGCTCGCACCTGCGCAGCGTGCCTCTTGGGCCCCACGATACGCCAGTCGAGCAGCTGCTTGAAACGCGTGCGCAGGCGGCGCACGAAGTGGCGCTTGGCCTCGATGTCCTCGCCGCCGCCCGCGCGCTTGATGGCCTCGACCAGCAGCGGCCGCAGCTCGGCGGCGGGCAGCAGCAGTGCGTCCGTGGGCGGATCCAACTGCCGGGGGTGCGCGGGCCAATGAGGGCAGGGGCAGACGTGTTGTGCCCCGAATCTGCATGCCAACCGCGGGGAGGTCGGGCAGGGCCGGGGCTGCGTCTGGAGGCACGGCGTGCTTGATCAGTGGCTGCGAGGCTGGTGCACCATGGAGCAGCAGCGCCATAGCTTTTCTGGGGCATCAGATCAACAGCCCTGGCACCACGCCCTGCGTCACACCCAGGCGGCTGCTGCCTGCGCGCCGCAACCCACCCTTGGCATGGCGAGGAGCCGGTTCATGGCGTGGCCGTCCAGCTGCGCCTCGGCCTGCCGGCCCGCCGCCACCACCTCCTCTGCGCTCCAGTCCTCCTCGTCACCCGAGGCGGGCCCCACCGCCTCCTCGCCCATCTCCAGCTTCGTCGCCGGCCGGCCCCTGCGCCGCAGCGCGCGGCTCTGCGCCTCCTCGCCCTCGCCGCCCGAGCTGTCTGGCTCGCTCAGGTCCCGCCCCGCTGCCGCCAGCCGCCCGCGCAGCGCCAGCCGGAACAGCTCCTGCTGCTTGTCCGAGAGACGCACGTACGCGAGCAACTGCAGCGTGGGCTGGAGCGCCGCGCTGTCGCCGTCTTCCTCGGAGTCCGCGTCGGACCCAGAGCCGTCCAGCGACGCGGGCCTGCGCGAGTGCAGGGCCGTCCCTGTGCGGCTGCGGGACAGCGCCACGAGGCCAATGTCCTTGCGCAGGCTGACGGCCTCCTGGTACCAGGCCTCCAACTCCAACTCCGCCGCCGCCAGCTGGTCGGCGCTGAGGTGGCTGGCGGCGTCATCGGAGGTTGCGATGGAGTTGCCGTCGTGGGACGGCGGCGCGCCAAGCAGCCGCAGCCGGCACTGGTTGTCCTGTGGGAACGGACGCAGCGACGCAGCGCGGCACCGGTTCACGGCGAAGGGAGTTGGGAGCTACCAGCGGCAGCGCGCCCGGAGTAGTCCTGGGCGGCTGCAGCCATTTGGTGGACACGCCAGGCCATGCATGCCACAACCAGCGAGTTTGGTGGATGTGGCAGGGCGCCTGGCGCCCCCCACCGACCCAGCCCCTCACCTTCAGCGTGCGCGCGAACGACTTGTACTTGAGCACCGACCACGCCCGCAGCACCACGTCCGGCGACACGCCCAGAACCCGCGCCAGCACCGAGCCGGACAGCGCCGCCGCCGCGGCGGCGGGCGCCTCAACCCCAGGCCAGGCGGGCGCCTCCTCAGCGCTGCTGGCCGCGACCTCACCGGCACCGGCCGGCAGCGCCTTGGGCAGCACCACGCCGCCGCCGCTGCCGTCCCCGGCCGCCAGCGCAGCCTGCGCTGCCGCCTGGTACGCCACGGCGTCGCTGCAGTACTCGGACAGCAGTGCCACACGCAGCCGCGCCAGCGGCGTCGTGGCGCCCTCGGCCGCCTCCGCCACTGCCGCCGCGCCCACCTCATCCATCCCGCCGCCGCCGGAGACGGCTTTGCTGCTCGCGCCCTTGGGCAAGCCCGGCTGCGGTCCGCGCTTCCCGAGGTCGCCGCGCGCCAGCCGCGCGCTGTTGGAGGCGGCCATGAGCGCCGCCAGGCGCTCCTTGTACCCCGGCTCGGCCAGCGCGCCATCCAGCAAGAGCTGCCGCAGCCGGTCGCGGGCGTACTTGTGGTGGTTCTTGTGGGTCTGGCTGTCCAGCGCTGCCCAGGCGTCGGCCAGCTGTGGCACCAGCTCGGCTGCGGGCCGCCGCAGCGCGGTGGGGCTGATGAGGTCCCAGGAGCGAGACACTGTGAGGGGCGGTGGGCGACAGCGCGGCAGGCAGTGGCCGGGGTGAGGGCGAGGCCACGTCGCGCGACAAGGGCCGCGCGCTGGCCCCTGTTTCACCCAGAACAGCCACAGGACCCAGCGCCGATTGCATTTGGCCACCGTCAACATGCGTTGGAGCAACCTAGGGCCATCAGTTTGGAACCGTATGGTCCGGCCCAAGGCCTCCACCCGACCATGTACTCAGCCCCGACATGCACACCACGGCCACTTACGTGCGGCCTGCTGGGCGGCGTTGAGCGCACGCTGCAAGCCGCGACGCTTGGGGGCGTTGACGAACGGCTGCCCAGCGGCAGCGCCCTCGGCCAAGGCCGCGCGCGCCGAGCTGTCGTCCGCAGCGGCGCGCACGACCGCTGCCAGGCGCTGCCGCAGCTCCAGACCGCCAGCAGGCAGGCTGCTGCGCAGCTCCTCTCGCAGCCGCTCGAGCTGTGGGCAGCATGATGGCAAATTGGGTGCGCAAGGCGTCGCCACGCGTTCCTAGAGAGCCTGCCTGCCTCACCGCCGCCCGGGGCGCGCGCTAGCTAGCGAGGCGCACCGTCTCTGGGCGGGCTCGCAACCGGTGGATGCTGGGCTGTGGTATCGTCCATCTGGAGGGCGTGCGGAGCGGCTGCACTCACCAGTCTCTTGCGGTGCGCTGCCGTGGCGGTGGCCAGCTCCTGCCGCAGCTGCACGTACAGCTCCTGTGGGAAGGGAGGTTAAGGGAGACACAGAAAGGTGGCGATGGGTGAACGAAAACGGAGAGCGGCGAAGGAAGGACAGAGACAGGGTAGCGAGAACGCTGCAGGCGCGCTAGAGCGCATCAACACGAGCACGTGACGAAGGCAGCACAAGGCAGGAGCCGACGCTTCGCGGTGGCAATCACGCCACCAATCCGCCGCCTCGGCATCCCAAATCCTACAACGCCGGTGCGTTCGCTGACCTGAGGCGCCAACGGGGCAAGCGCCGCAGCCCTGGCCGCGGCCGCGCCAGGCGCGTACCGCCGCACGGCCGCCTCCGCGCGCGGCGCCTCCGCAAACAGCTCCTCGGTTCCCGGCTCCGGCTGCCAGCCGGCATCCTCGCCCTCGCCCTCCGCGTCGTCAGCGTCCGCCTCCCAGTCGCCGTCGTAGCCCTCGTCATCCCCGTCGCTGGCGGGCCCCGGCACCTCCGCCAGCTGCGACGCCTTGAGCTCCTGCCGCCACGCGCGCATGAGCGCCAGCGTCACGCGCCGCACCACGCCGGCGCCGGCGCGCGCCTCGGCCGCCGTAAGCTCGCCGCTGCGGGCCGCCCTGCAGCTCACAGGACGCAGCAGGGCACACACGGCAGCGGGTGGGCCTGCTGGCGCGCAGGGACCTTGTGCGCGCAGAGCAGGCTCCGCATGACATGGCGACGAGGCTGACAGCCATTCCCGGCGCCCACGCTTTCACCGCGAGCAAGCGGCGGTCGGGGTCCGTGCACCACCCAGCGAGCGATTGCTATGGCAGCAGTGCCGACAGCCGCTTAGTACATTATCACCGCTCGTGGCAAACAAGCAGCGGGGCCGCACCTTGTCAGATAGTCCCCGACGCGGGCCTTGAGTGCCTTGCGCGCCGCCACCCGCAGCGGCTGCCACTGCGCCAGCAGCTCCTTCACCGCCGCCGAGGGGTCGGCCGCCGCGGCGCGCCAGAAGCCGGCGTCCGGCAGCGAGATGCCCTTGGCCTCTGCCCGCTCCGCGCGCTTGGCGGCTATGACCACGGCCACCGCGGTGGCATCCTCCTCGTCGGAGACGGTGCGCCCCACCGCCACCTGCAGCGGACGCGCCAGGGTACGCTGCATCAGCTGACGTGCACGCATGTCATCAAGCAGCGCCCCAGGTGCCACAAACTTCCCATAGCGATGGCGCCAGGTGCCGTTGCAGCTGAACATGCCCCCTCTGCGGTGCCCAGCCCCGGCGCCCCCAACAGCTCCAAGGGGCGTGTGGTCCCCCTTGCAGCTAGCAGCCAGGAAGGCCGCCGTAACCCTGACCAGCGCCCCCGGCAGCGGCCAATCCGCCCAGTAGCCCGTTGGCCGGCGCACCTGCACCGAAGCGCAGCGAAGCAGCTCCGCCACCCGCGCCGCCAGCGGCTCATCCACCATGCCCACCTCCCGCGCGCGGCGCACGTTGCGGCGCAGGCCCTGCACCGCGCTGTTCTTGTGGCTCAGCGGCAGCTCCGCCCAGCTGCCCGCCACCGCCGCCACCGCCGCCTTCTCAGCCGCGCCCAGCGCCCTGCCCGACGCCTGCGCCGCGTCCTGCCGCGCCGCGGCCAGCAGCGTCTGCAGCGGCTCGTTCTGCAGCAGCTGCAGCACGGTGACGGCAGCGTGCGTGACATCCGCGGCCTGGGAGCCGTCCTCGGCTCGGAGGCCGCGCAGCTCAGAGGCGCGGGCCACCAGACGTCGGGTGCGGCGCAGCAGGCGCGAGCGCACGTCGGACGCTAGCGTGCCCAGGAAGAGCGCCAGGCGGTGGGCGCGGTCGTAAGGCTGCAGGTCGGTGCGAAGCACGGCCTGGACCATGGGGTCCTGCGGGTGCATGGTAGTAGGGATACAGGATTCAAGGATGTACGACAAGGCGATGGAGGGGCTTGGGCGGCCGGGGTGGGGCGCTGATGGGGCGGCCGCAGTGCTGCAGCTGGCTCAACCCCTGTCAGGCCGTGGTACACGCCCCTGTACCTAGGCTGTGCAGCCCTGGCGCCTTGCTGCGCCCAGTGGGCCGCGCCCGAGCGCCGCATGCGCCTCACCCTGAGCTCATTCGGCAGCTCCTGCTTGCCAGGTAGCCCCAGCACCTCTGCCAGCTCTGCCGCCGGCAGCTCCTGCAGGTCACACACCAGGCCGGCCTCGACGGCCGTGGCCGCCCAGCGCTGCCGCTGGTCAGCCTCCGCCTCGGCAGACTCGGACTCGGTCTCGGCCTCCGCCTCGGCCCCGCCCGAAGCATCCAGGCTGCCCTCGCTGCCCGCGGCCTCGTCGGGAGCAGCTGGTGCGCTCTGGTACCCCGCGAGGATGGACTTGCGCTCCGCCCGGTAGGCAGCCATGGCTGCGTCGCGCGCCTGCGATGCCACCACCAGCGCAGCCTCCAGCCTCTCGCCGCTGCCTGCCTCCGTCCCGTATAGGTCGTGCAGCCGGCGCACGGCGGTGCGATGGTGGTACCGGAGCGCTTCGTACTCGCGGCCAACCCACGCCGCCTGCAGCGCGGCGGCCAGCTGCTCAGGGTGCTGCATCAGCAGCTCGCGGCTCAGATAGGCCGTTGCGGACACCTTCCTGCCGGGTGGGCCCGGGGGCTCCACAGGCGGCCCGCCAGCAACCTGCCGCAGCGTGTCACGTGTGATGCCGTCCAGGCTGGCGTGCAGCTGCTGCGCCGCGGCTTCGTCGAGCAGCCCCTCGGCCACGGCGCGCTGGGCCAACAGCACAGCCCTGCAGGTGCGCAGTCAAGGGTTGACCGTGAGACGCGCTGTCACGGGCGAATGGGCGTGCGAAGCGGCCGGCCCCATGCGGGCGCAGGCTGGCCGCTCGGCGCGATGGCGAATCTCGGGGACAAGCTTGGAAGGAGCCGTGCGAGCCCGCAATACGGCGAGTTTGGTGAGGGCTTGGGTTGAGGTGCACCGTCGCGTGCACAAGCAAGCGGTTGCATGCTTGCATCACTGAGACGGCCAGGCGAGGGCGCGCTAGAGGGCAAGTAGCAGGGACGCGCACAGCGGAGCGTGGCACTTGCAACCCAACCCAACCCAACCCAACCCAACCCAACCCAACCCAAGCCGAGGCCCTGGCCCTGGCCCTGGCCCTGGCCCTGGCCCTGGCCCTGGCCCCGGCCCTGGCCCTGGCAGCGCACCTTCGTCGGTGGTAGGCAATACTCCGCTGCGCCCGGCGATCGTCCGGGTCGACAGAGCTCAGCACCGCAGACACGACGGCGGCACACACGGTCTCTGGCGGCTCCAGCACCAGCGACAGAGTGATGTAGGCAGTGGCACCCGTGACCCGCGACTCGTCACCCTCCTTGCCGCCACCGCCGCTACCGGCATCCGAATCCTCGCCGGCTGCGGCTGCGGCTGCGGCACGGCCCCTCACAGCGGCCACTTTGGCGGAGGCGATCGTCTTCAGGCGCGACAGAAGCAGTGAGCGGTCGATGCGGCCGGACCGGAAGGCGGTCTGGAAGGGGGTTGACAAGGGCAGCAAGGGAGCTGGAAAGCGGAAGAAAGTGCATATAGGGAGTGCGGCAGCAGTAGGCACGCAGGCAGGCAGGCAGGCAGGCAGGCAGGCAGGCATGCAAATAAACATCACTAACTGCGCCCGCTGCGCCGCCGCCGTGGCTTGGGCACAACTACGCCTCCTGACAAGCTGCGTCGCTCGCGGTTCTAGCAGGCACCTCAGGTCCCTCGCCTCCTCTCCCCGGCCGGGTGCGCTGGGCCCGCCAGCATGCGGCAACCTGGGTTCGGCTGGCGTGGCGTGGCATGCGACGGGGCCTCCTCCACGACCTCTTTTCGCTCCCGTGCCTCCCCTCCCGATGTCGCATCCCTCCCTGAGCCTCACCAGGAGCATGCCCTCCAGCTCGTCAGCCCCGTCCATCACTCGGCGCAGACCACTTCCGCGCCACCGCATCTCCAGCGCCGCGCGCACCGCCTCCGCCTCCAGCGGCTGCCCGCCGTCGTCCGGCCACGGCAGCAGCAGCGCCTCCGACTGCCGGACAGCCGCGGCGGCGCAGCGGGCGGCCGTCACCTGCTCCGGCAGCTGCTGCGGCGCGGGGTGCTCGCCCCTCGCCACCCGATCGTGCAGCTCTTCCTCCGCCGCAGCCGCCAGCTGCTGTGGATGATGATAACAGGGTTGCGGTGTGCGCAAACAGCAGGGGTCAAGGCCGGGGATGCAGGTGCCGGGTATATGAATCACAGCGTCAGCTTGTGGCGAGGGGTGCTCATCGCCTGGGGCTCGCACCCACCGCCTGGGGCTCGCACCCACGAAGGCGTACGGTCTGGGCGCCACTCGCCCTGCAGCCTGCACCCCAACGCGCCCCAGCGCAGCACACCTGCATGGGCGCATGCTCGAAGCGCCACAGCTCCTGCAGCGCGGCCTGCAGCGCTACCGGCGGCCCCTCCAGCAGCTCCCGGCTCAGCAACGGCAGCAGCTCCAGCCGCAGCCGGGCCTCCAGCCTCGCGCCCTCCACCGCCCACAGCCGCTGCTGCAGCTCCGGCCCCGGCAGCCCCTCCCGCTGCGCCATCACCTGCACACGCAGCACGACCCGCGGGCCCGTGGGACACGGCAACCCGGCACGCCTAGGCATGGACGGCTTCGTGGGTGCGGTGTGCACGCCATGTTTGCAGCCACGTAACGGCTTGCTACCCGCCCAGCCGGCCCAGCCCCAAAGCCCCGCACCCGCAGGAGCTCCACGGCCTTGGCGTGGTTGCGCTGCAGTCCTTTCACTGTGCCGCTACCATGGCGAAACCACCTCGCCAGCTCAGCACGCAGCACCTGCGTTGGCTGGACCAGCAGCGTGTCCTGCGACAGGCAGCCAGCCTGGTCGCCAGTGGAAGCCGACGAGGCGCTGCTGCCGGCTTCAACCGCTGCAGCAGCGGCCTGCCCAGCAAGCTGGGCGTTCGCTGCGGAGCTGGTGGCTGCGGCGGCCGCGGCCTTCACCGCCCACAGCCGGGAGGTAACCTCGTGCCCGTCCTCGCCGCCGGCGAGCAGCTCGACGGATGCCAGCTCCAGCAGCCGCTGCTTCGCCGTGGCGGCGTGCCGCAAGGCCTGCAACCACCGGGTCATTTCAAGGTGCGCGCGGGGCCACGGTCAGAGCAGGCCCAGGCGACACTGCTTGCTTGGTCTTCTCTGCCAACCCCCAAACCTCTGGCAGCGCTAGCGCTGGTGGTGCTGCGCCCTGGCCCCGGGCCGCACCTTGAGCTCCGCCATCCTGCTCCACACCTCCGTCAGAGCCTCCTGCGCAGCGGGCCCACACGTGCACGCAAGCACACATGCCCTCAGCAAGCGATCCCCTCCTGCCCCAGCCCACCAGCCAGCCAGCCTGGCCGCGGCCGCGGCCGCACCTGCAGCTCCTTTGCTGGCAGCATCAGCAGGGCCTCGTTGAGGTAGCTGGTGGGTGACTTGGCGCTCTTGCGGCTGCCCATGAAGCCCCCTGCTTCTTGCGGCGACGGCTCGCTGCGTGCGGCCTGGCTCGCCGCCTCCGGCGCAGTCTCCCGCTGCAGCGAGGCTTGGGTGGCGGCCGCCTCCGCCGGCGGGGCACCCGCAAGCTGCCGTAGCATGTCGCGAGTGATGCCATCTAGGCTGTCGTACAGCTCCTGCGCCGCCGTGGGGTCGAGGAGCCCCTCGGCCACGGCACGCTCGGCTAGGGGCCGGATCCTGGGAAGAACCGAGTAGGGCAGGGCACAGGGGAGGTGGTAACCAGTCGGCATGATCAAGGTGATAATGGCGCTAGGGTGCGAGTGGTGCGTGCCGACGCCTGCCCCACACGCCCCAGAAGGCAGGAGCCCTGGCCACAGCCCAACAAAAGCAACGCACATTCGGCAGTGGTAACCGATGCTCCGCTGCGTAAAGCGACCGTTCCAGCCGGCGGAGTTCAGCACCCCATATGCGACAGCGGAACGAACCGCCTCTGGCGGCTCCAGCACCAGCGAGAGAGTGATGTAGGCAGTGGCGCCCGTGTAGCGCGACTCGTAGCTCGGCTCGCCCTCGCCCTCGCCGTCACCGTCGCCGGCATCCGCCTCCTCGTCGGCTGCGGCAGCGGAGCGCATGCTGACGTACGCCACCTTCGCGGCGGCGACCGTCTTGAGGCGCGACAGCAGCAGCGACCGGTCAATGGCGCCGGTCCGGAAGGCGGCCTGCGAAGCAGGTATTGGTGGGATGGCCGTGGTTGGTAAGCGCGCTAGCAGGCACGCCGTGCTGGCAGTTGCAATGCTGCAAGGTAGGGCCCGGGCAGTGCCGTAGCAGGGATAAGCAGGGCAGTGCTCACCAGCAGCACAGCTTCTGCCTTGCTGGCCGCCCGGAACACCGTGTGCTGGTTCTTGCCGAACCACTGCGCCTCCAGGGCCGCTTGCACTGCTGCCGCGTTCAACGGCTCGCGGCCGCCGTCCTGCCACGGCAGCAGCAGCGCCTCCAGCTGCCGGCTGGCCGCCGCGCAGCGGGCGGCTGTCACCTGCTCCGGCAGCTGCTGCGGCGCGGGGTGATCGGCTCGCGCGATAAGGCCCTGCAGCTCCCGCTCCGCCGCAGCCGCCAGCTCCTGGCACCATGGGACATTTAGGGCATGGAGTTCAGGGGTCAGGGTCCAGAGGGCAAGGCCGGCGAGCTCGGCACCGGGGTGCTGGGTGACAGGTGCAGTGTGTGACGGTAGGCGCTAAGGTCGCGGTGCCTCCACAGCGGCTTCTGCGCAACTGCAGCTCCCGGCGCACCCGGACGGGGATAAGCCTTCCGCGCCAGTGTTCCTGCAGGGCGGCCTGCAGCTCCGCGGGCGGCCCCTCCAGCAGCTCCCGTGTCAGCACCGGCAGCAGCTCGAGCTGCACTTGCACTTCGCGCCGTGCGCTCTCCAGCGTTTCCAGCCGCTGCTGCAGCTCCACCTCCGGCAGCCCCTCCTGCTGCGCCAGCTCCTGCAGACGCACCGGCAAGGGCACAAGCCATGTGCCCGCACATTCTTCAAACGCACTTTATGAAACTTCGTGGCTGCAAGAGGGCCGGTCTCATTTGCTCCGACCCCGGCCCCATAGCTCCAGTCATGCAGTTGCCCTCCCACCCTGGTGATGATTGGCCAACCGAGCCACACACACCCGCAACGCCGCCACGGCCCTGTCGAAGCGCGCCCGAAGATTCCCCACAGTGCTGCAGTGGGCCCGGAACTCCCGCGCCAGCTCCGGCTGCATAGCATCCGGTGGAAGGCCCAGCAGCTGGTCGCGGCTTGGGACGCGTGCTTTCGTGTCCAGTGCAAAGCGCGCGGTGTCATCATGCTGCTGTAGCATGTCGTGTGTGATGCCGTCCAGGCTGTCGTACAGCTCCTGGGCCGCGGCTTCGTCGAGCAGCCCCTCAGCCACGGCGCACTCGGCCAGCGAGCGGGCCCTGGGCAGCACCACGCAGGCAGGGCGATTAGGAAGCGGCCAGCAAGCGCTGGGGAGCGAGAAAGGCAACGCTGAGGTGCCGACGACAGCCACTGCATGGCGAGAGCATGCGCCCAGCGAACGCAACTTACTTGCGGTAGTGCGAGGCGACCCGGTATTTGAAGCGCGAATCTTCGCCCGCATGGCTCCTTATGCTGGCGGCGACCGTAGCACGCACGGCCGCCGCCGGCTGCAGCACAAGCGATCGCGTGATGTAGGCTAACGCGCCTGAATAGCGCGATTCGTGCCCCTCCTCGCCATCGCCGCCATCGCCATCGTCCTCATCTGTTGTGGCATTTTGATGCGTGACCACGGCAGCCACCTTGGCGGCTGCAATAGTGTCAAGGCGCGACAGCAGCAGCGACCGATCGATACGACCCGACCGGAAGGCGGCCTGCGGGGCAGATGGTAATTGGTTAATCGCGGCTGTGGGGCACCCTGTGCCGGCGCAAGCAAGGCACAGTGTTTGAAGCTTGGCATTGATCCGACGGCTCTCACCACCAACGCTGCTTCAGCATTGTTGGCGGCCGTGCACACGAACCGGACCGACTTGGACAGCCGCCACTGCATATCCAGCGCTGCACGCACAGCGTTAACGTCCAGCGGCTGGCCGTCGTCCTGCCACGGCAGCAGCAGCGCCTCCAGCTGCCGGCTGGCCGCCGCGCAGCGGGCGGCCGTCACCTGCTCCGGCAGCTGCTGCGGCGCGGGGTGATCGGCTCGCGCGATGATGCCCTGCAGCTCCCGCTCCGCCGCAGCCGCCAGCTCCTGGCACCATGGGACACATAGGGCATGGGTTGCAGGGGGCAGGGGTCACTGGATGACAGGTGCCGCGTGTGACGGTGGGCGCTGAGGTCGCGGTGCCTCCAGCCACCGCAGCGTGCGTAGCCGCAGCTCCCGGCGCACCCGGACGGATATGTTCCTGCCGCGCCAGTGTTCTTGCAGGGCGGCCTGCAGCATCGCGGGCGGCCCCTCCAGCAGCTCCCGGGTCAGCAACGGCAGCAGCTCCAGCCGCAGCCGGGCCTCCAGCCTCGCGCCCTCCACCGCCTCCAGCCGCTGCTGCAGCTCCGCCTGCGGCAGCCCCTCCTGCTGCGCCAGCTCCTGCAACAGAAACAGCACGCGCAAGCGGCTGAGCCAGCATGCCGGACTTGACTGCAGCAAGCATGCTTTGCAAGCTACCAGTGCGACCCAATAGCTTCAGTGTCCCCTGCGTGTCTGCCGTTCGCAGCCCAAACTCGCTCCTTGCCCTCCAGCCTCGTGCCAATGCTGCCTCGCGCTACGCACCCGCAGCTCCGCAAACGCCTTCTTGATGTGGTACCGCAGCGCCCCCGGGTTGCGGCCGCGGTCGCGGAACCACCTCGCCAGCTCCGACCGCATCGCCTCAGGCGGCTGCCCCAGCAGCAGGCCCCGCGTCAGGTAGCTCGTGCTGCCGTGACCGTAGGCAAATACGGCATCGCCCTCCATCGCCTCCTCTCCGTCGTCCAAGTCCACGGCGCCGTCACCGCCACCGATGCCGCCGGCGGCGTCGTCGGCAGGCTTGGCTATGTTGCGCGCGGCCCGGAAGAACACAAATGCGGCGTCGCGCGCCTGCGCCGCCGCATGCAGCGCCTCGTCGAGCACCGCGCCGCCGCCGGCCCCGGCCCCATGCAGGGCGTGCAGCTGCTTCACCACCTGCGCGTGGTGGTGCCGCACCGAGTCCCGCGTGCGCCCCAGCCACTCGGCCTGCAGCGCGCGGCGCAGCTGCTCCGGCGGCAGCAGCAGCAGCTCCTGGGTGATGTAACCTGTGGTGTTGTACCTAGTAGTGTTGATGTTGGCGCGCTGGCCAGCCGGAGCAGGAGCGCGCTCAGCCTGGCGCTGGCCCGGCTCCACACGAGCCGTGCTCGCGCCCGGCGACGCGGCCACATTGCTTGCGGCCGGCAAGGTGTGGCCGCTGGCGACGCCCTTCTTACCCGCCCGAATCCCGCCCGCAGCGCTGCTGCCAGCACCTCGGCCGGGCTGCCCTCTGGTCTTGGCCCCGGCAGCGTCGCCCGTCGCCTGCAGCGCCGGCGCGGCGGCGGCCCTGGCGACCGGGCGGCGGCTGGACGCCTGGTGAGCGATAGCGCGCTTGGGTGGCGGGCCGCTGGGCTCGGCCGCCCTGTCCTCTGCGGCAGTGCCGCCCATGGCAGTGCTGGGTCCCGCAGCAGCGGTGCCGTCATGCCGGTCGTCGGAGATGCCTGTACGACAGCACGGGTGTGCAGAGACGACAGTTGGGTGCACGAGCTACAAGCGCTGGCTGGCGTGGAACGAGCAGCAGGTAGGGCAGCGGTTGCTGCACCGAGGACGGGCGGGTGACGCCGGTAGGGCAGGCGGTCGCGTCAGGGATAGCAGGGGCCGTGAGGGGCTCGGCGCTGCCGAGGAACGGCTCACGCATCTCGGTCAACGACACGGCCGCGCACCCGGATCGCTCAGCATCTGCCGCAGCAGAAGCTCGTCGGCTTGGGATCCCCGAACCAGCACGCGGGACGCTCGTGCGGGGGCATGCGTGGCGGGCTTCGTTGGCGCCAGAAATGGCCTGACCGCCAGCCGAAAGCGAGGCGATGCGCTGCATCCTGGCTGCTGGTCGCGCCGCTTCAAGACATGCTGGCGCCAAGCTCGAGCAGCTGACGTCGGGGCAGCTGTGCTCTCCACGAACCGATCCTCTAGCATCCGCGCTCTCCCGCTTTCGTGCGTCCTATACGCTAGCGCCACATCGTAGGCATTCAAGCGCCTCGGGCGGAAGAGGCTTCCACAGACAGGTTTGTTTTAACAGCTGCTTGACCGCTCTTGTCTTTGCGTCTAAATGTGGTCGATACTACGTATTAAAGGTCCACAGCAGGTAAGCGAAGCTTTTGCAGCGACCGGCCTGCATGGGCTTTACCTACTGTCAAGTTGCTGAAGCGTGCACTGGTCTCGCAAGTACGCACTAATCACAACTCTTGCACGTTACATATCGAAGTAGAGCGTTGTCTTTCTCGCCGTTCTGCCTGCGCGTGCTGTCGCCTGCGGTTGCCTACTGATGCGATGCAGGGCCTGATCGTGCCTGTAGTGTCCTCAGGCCTTCGGGCTCTCAGCTCGCTTAGTTTGCTCAGCTCGCGCGGGCATCATCACATCGGCACGCTCTCCGCAGTCGCCACCGCGCTGGAGGCGACGCCGCAGCTTCCATCATGCTCTGCAGCTGACAGCGTCATCGCACGCGTTCGGGGCTTCAGCACAAGCGCGTCGGCTCGCTCTGCCAGCGCAGGCGACGCCGTGGCGCTGGCGCCATCCTCCTCGGCCCCGCTGCACCTTGACGGCGCCCGCACCGCTGACCCGGGCGAGCAGCGCTACACCGCGCCGTACTGGGTGCCGCCCGAATTCCGGTCAGCGCACAAGCTGCCTTCTGTTCTCTTCTCGGACCCATGGCCGTCCGTCGACGAGCCCGAGATGCGCCGGCGCGCAGCAGCGCTCTGTATGGAGCACCTTCGCCGCGCGGACCGCCCGCTAATGGCCCAGGAGGTCTACGAGGGGGTCAACCGTGAGGCAACGCATGCAGCAGCATCTGCCACAGCTGACGCTGCGTCGGGCTCGGGCGCAGCGCCGCCGCTGGCGACGCTGGAGTTCACGCGCCAGCTCCTGGAGCACATGCGCCGCTCGCGCCTGCTGCAGGGCTTCCGGAACCGCGACTCGCATCTATCACCCGGGAACCCGCTGCACCCGCGCTTTTATGCGCCGCTGCCGTATCAGGTGGCGCGGCGCGGCTCGCCCGAGGCGCTAGCGGCGGCGGACGCCGCGGCCCGCGAAAAGGCGGTCGCCAAGGCGCAGCGGCGCCTGCGCAACGGCAAGCCGCCGTACCCCATCCACCGCAGGTGCGCGAGGCAGGACAGCCGCTCACTGCTAGCTGAACTCTGATGGGTCGTGCCACGGGACGTGGTTGGGAGGCTGGCATGCGGCGGGCCGATGGGGGCACGAGTGTTGCAACTATTGCGCTGCGGAGCTGCAGGACGTGCTGGGTGTCCCTGCCCATGGCCTGGTTCTAGGGCAGCGCAGCCGCACCCTGTTCTGCACGATGCATTCGGACCCTCATGCCCCCTTCATCCTCCTGTGCTCCTTGCCGCCGCTCCTGCTCCTCCGCAGGCGCGCCCGCTTCAGCATCTGGCAGCACGAGCTGGCGCAGGAGGTGCTGCGGCAGGCGCCGTGAGGCACGAGGCAGCAAACGCACGATGCGGCGCGGGCTTGACCGGGGACAGGCTGCGGCAGGCGCCGTGCGCCGCTGCAGCAGGGTCGCGCCCGCGGGCTTGACTGGTGGGCAGGCTGGAGCAGCAAGGAGTGTCGGAGTTGGGTGGTGGGTGGCGAGCGGGCAGCGCGATGCGGTTGTGAGAGGGGTTTGTAGGGCAGCTAAGGCAGGGGACGGACCAGGGCAGCTGGACAGGGTGTGCAGCTTGATGGGGTCGCGATGCGGGCCATGGTGGCCGCCGGCTCGCGTGCCTTTGGCCTTCACGTTGTGGTGGGGTAGGCCCCACGGATAGGCCCCATGCACAGATGGGTGGGTGCCTGGGGGCATGCCACGAAGCTGCGGCAGAGGCCAAGCCCGCAGGACGCTGGCTGTCGGGTATGCCAGCTCGTGGCAGCGCTGCGCTGTCAGCTCCTTGTGCGCAGGGGCGACGCGAGGACACAGCGCAAGGACGGCGGACACGTTGTGCGGCTCGCGCTGGGGGTGGGCTCGAGGCATGCCTAGGAGCGGTGGGAATCTCGGGGAGGAAGGAAGGCTGAGCAGTGCTGCGTGCCGTACGGTAGGAAGGGCTGCAGACCGCGTAAAGGCTGGGTACGGCACGGGACACCGTTGATTTATCTCTGGTGTACGGCAAGTGCACGATCGTGTGTCCGTCCTCACCCAGGGGGGGGCCAGCTCCTGACCCAGTTGGTTGGCCGCTAGCACTGCTTTTTCTTTGGCATTACCAGCAGCATTACGTGGCCGCAGCCACACCCATATGGCGCGGGCGGCAACAAGCGGCGCTTATCACCTGGGAGAGGGCAGAGGAGGCTGACTGCGCGAAGCGTGAAGGCGGTGTACGGCAATTGCACTGCCGTGTGTCCCTGACCCAGTCGATTGGCTGCTAGTATCTAGCTTGAGACTTGCTGATTCGCATAGCAGCCCTCTTGCCATTCCCATCAGTCCTGGTGTAGCCGCAGCGCCACTCAACGGCTCTAGGAACTCGTGCGGGCTGAACCACAAGCCACATACACACACGGCGTCGACGAGAGGCCACGAACTCCCCGTCAGCCATACCAGCTCTTTCCGTTCGTTGCTCAACTCGCAAGCATGCAGCTCACCAATGGACGCAGCGCTGCGCTTCGCGCGAGCTCGCGCGTTGGCAAGCGTAGCATGACGGTTCGTGCGCAAGCAGCCACGGCGCAGCAGTCCAAGCCCGTGCAGGCGGCCGACCGTGTGAAGCTCGGGACAAGCGACCTCGTGGTCTCGAGTGAGTGCCGATCGGATTGCGGAATGGCGTGCGTGCATTGTCTGCAATTGCGCAAGCGACGACCCGCAAAGGTAATCTACCCTTGCAAGTCAACTGCATAGCGTCGTCCACCTGACGCTAGTGGCCGCGACACCCCCGGGCGTTACGTGGCTCTCTGCCGCCACCCCGACCTCACACCCCCGGCGGCTTTCTGCTCCCCTGCCTATGCTGCTCCCCTGACAGAGTGCTGCCTGGGCACCATGACCTGGGGCAAGCAGGTGCGGCCCAGACCCCGCCCAGAGCTCCAGCGCTCCGGCTGGCTGCCACCTGCGCTTACTAGCGCCGGGCCTCACCACCTCTCATCCCCTGACCCTCCGCCGCCGTGCACCCGTGCCCTCCCCCAGAACACCGAGGCCGAGGCGCACGAGCAGCTGTCGTACGCCTGGGACATGGGCATTAACTTCATGGACACGGCGGAGATGTGGGTCGGGGCAGTGGGGGGGCCGGGCTGGAGATGAGGCCGGCTCCAACATGCCCACCTGCTGCTTGGGTCCGCTACAGCACTGCCCACCTGGTTGCCCGCCCCTTACACCCTTCACTGCACGCCCTTCTGCCCGCTGCTGCCTACCTGACCGCTGCCGCCTGCCGCATGTGAAAGCACGGAGACCTTGTGGCCGCCGGCACCCGCGCCTGCCCACCTGCTGCCTGCCTGCTCGCGCGCGCCCTTCACTACCGCCCCCGCAGGTACCCTGTGCCCACCGAGGCCGCCACGCAGGGACGCACCGACCTGCACATCGGCACCTGGCTCAAGAGCGGCCGCCGGAAGCGGGAGGAGGTGGTGCTGGCCACCAAGGTACGTGGAGGGGCGAGGGAGGGGCAAGGGAGGGAGTGATGGACGAGGGAGGGGCGAGGGCGGGGGCGAGGGAGGGGCGAGGGAGGGGCCGCGGGCGCACAGGCCTGGGGCAGGCTACGACGGGGTTTGACTCGAGCTGCGCCAGGCCCCGCCGCTTCACAAGCCGTTGTTTGGCTGCCCCAGTTCTCTACTACAACAACCTCCGTCCCACCCCGGCGTTGCCCCTGACCTGCCGCCACCCACCCCCAGATTGCCGGCTACAGCGACCGCCTGACCTGGGTGCGCAACCCGCCCCGCACCACTCGCGTCAACCGGGAGCAGATCATCGAGTCCGTCAACTCTTCCCTCAAGCGCCTGCAGGTGCGCACCGGGCAGCGCGGCCAGGGCTGCTGCAGGGGTGCACCACACAGGCGTGCACGCCATCCGTCGCCCTGTCTCAAGCCACGCTCCATTGCCCTTGGTCGCCCCACCGTGCCTGCCCCTGCTCCACGAACCTCGTTCCCCTCAGGTGGACCACATCGATCTGCTCCAGATCCACTGGTGCGAGGTTGACGGTTGGCGCCGGGATGCCCAGCCCCTGAGTCAGGCAGAGCCATGCGCTCCCTTCCAGGCACTAGTGCTGCCACCTGTCGGGTCCACCTCCCTTCCGACAAACCAGCTCGCGCACGCTCTCATCCCTCCCCTCTTCTCCCCCCGCAGGCCCGACCGCTACGTGCCGTTGTTCGGCGGCGGCGCCTACGACCCCAAGCTGGAGCGCCCCGACAGCGTGCCGTTTGAGGAGCAGCTGCGCGGCTTTGAGGAGGTCATCAAGGCCGGCAAGGTGGGCTCGGGGGCAAGGAGCGGGAGGCGCTGGCAGTGCATCAGGGGCATGCGGTGCGGGGAAAGGGGCGAGCGCGCCGCAGGGCAGAGCAAGGGCTGCTGGTGCTCGTCGGCTGCAGCCGGGCCTCCACGTACACGGCAAGGCGGAGTGTGCGCAAGTGCAGCCTCTGGCTCCATTTCCCCCATCCCCCTCACCTCCCTGACCCCCAGGTCCGCTACCTGGGCGTGTCCAACGAGACCAGCCTGGGCGTGAGCCAGTTCTCCAGCCTGGCCGCCACCGCGGGGCTGCCCAAGATCCAGACCATCCAGAACGCCTACTCGCTGCTGGTGAGACATGCGTGCCTGGATGGGGAGAAGGGCCACGAGGGGCCGAGAGTTGTCGGCCGGGGGTCGGGGCGATGTCGGCAAGCGGGCCGGCCGCAGCGCGTGGCTGGCTATGCGGGCCCGTGGTGCTGTGAGGCCTAGCGCCAGCGGGCCACAGATGCGGCCCTGCCGCCCGGGGGACCTCCACCCCATTGCCCTGCCCTACGCTGCGGCCCAAACTCCGCCCCTGCTGCCGCCCGCTCACCCCCGCCCCGTGCACCAGGTGCGGGTGCCCTTCGAGACGGACCTGGCGGAGACGTGCCGCCATCACAACGTGGCGCTGCTGGCCTACTCGCCGCTGGCGGGCGGCATGCTGAGCGCCAAGTACAACCACCTCAGGTGAGTGGCGGCGGTGGGTGCGCGTCTGCGGAGGCTGGCGGAGGCGTGCGAGCATGACGCACCTTCGCATGCAGGGCTGCCCGTCCAAGGGCCATTCATCTGCTGCGGCCGCCTCTCGGTTTCTTAACCTGGCTCCCACACCCACCCACCCTACCAACCAACCGATCGAACCCCAACCAACAACCCCCAGTGACGAGCAGCTCAAGAACGCGCGCTTCAACCTGTTCCCCGGGTACATGGCCCGGTACAAGCAGGTGGGCAGGGCGGGGGAGCGGGTGTGGCAGCGAGTGAGGGGAAGGGGAAATGGGTGGAGGGTGACCGGGGTACGTGTCGGGGTTCGACCATGTGGGGAATGAGTCAGGAGTGAGCAGGGAGCGCGTCCTCAGGTAGCAGTCCATGTGCCCCGCGGCCAAGACCTGGACCCAGCCTTCCGTGTGCGTGGTCTCCTGCGCTTGCGTGCCGCCCGCAGAGCGTGGTGCAGGAGGCGGTGGGCGAGTATGAGAAGGTACGGCACGGCGGGGACGGCCCGCTGGCGTGGAGCTCCGGGCAGCATTGGCAGAGCTGAGGCCGCTCTTGTTGCACGTCGTAAGCTGTAAGCATGGTATGCGCTTCCCGGCCCCTCCCGCCGCCGCTCGCCCCCAGGTGGCCACCAAGTACGGCATGACGGCCACCGAGCTGGCGCTGGCCTGGTGCAAGAGCAGGTGGGGCAGTGGGGGCAGTGGGGGCAGTGGGGGACAGGGGGACAGGGGAGCAGGGCGGGTGCTAGAGCAGGTAAGACAGAAGGGGACAGGGCGGGTGGCAGAGCAGGCGGGTCCATGGAGCCAGGGTGGAGGGCGGCTGGCGCGTTCGCTGGTGCGCAGGGGGGCAACCAGCCAATGTGCGTTCTTCACCACACTACCATGTCTACCCGGCCCTGGCCCGTCCGGCTGGCTTCGGCCCTTCCCGCCGCGGCCCTTCCCGCCGCGACCCATCCCGCTGCGGCCTATCCCGCCACGGCTCAACCCTGCTGCCAACCACCCGCTGCGCCAACCCAGGTGGTTTGTGGCCAGCTCCATCATCGGGGCCACCTCCATGGAGCAGCTCAAGGTGGGGACAAGGGCAGTCAAGGGAGGGCAGAGGGAGTAGTCATTGGGGGCCGGGGGGTCGGCACGGGTCCTGGGGGGTACAGGAGCCGGTAGCCAGCCGGCGCACGGGCAAGTGTGCCCCAGTGTCTGCGCTTCGCCCCTGTGCCCAACGGCCCGCCTCCCCTGTGTTGTCCTGTGCCGCGCAGGAGAACCTTGCCGCGTTTGACAAGGAGCTGCCCGAGGAGTGCGTGGCGGATATCCAGGCGAGAGAGGGGAAACGGCACGGGCCGGGGCGGGCAGAGGGGAGGCTCCCCACAGCGGAGCCCGCGCCACGGCCTCATGACACCCACTTGGGGGCCACATTGACAGCACACGGCCCCGCCCTGCGGGCTTCTCCCATCCTGCCGGCCACTCCCTTCATCTGGCACCCTCTTCCCGCGGTTCTGAGGGGCGACAACCAACTGGGAAACCGAATAACGCCCGTTCCTGTTCCGTTAGCCTAACTGGCTTGAGCCAGCCGACTCGCCATCCCAACACCGCGCACCCCTCCTCCTCCCCGCGGCCCCATCTGACTCGCTGCTCCTCTCTCGTTCCCGCCCCTGCCTACCCCGCAGGCAATCTTCCGCAAGTACCGGGACCCCACCGTCAACCCGCAGTAGACAGTTTGCGGTTACTGAGCTCAGCGCAGTTGTGGCGCACGTCAGGGCGGGAGGGCGTCGGGGTGTGGTGAATCGGAAGGTCGTTGCCGGGGGGCTGTAGGATTGGGCCGGCTGCGGTGCTGTTGGGGCTGGTGGCGGCAGCTGTGTTTTGCGCCGTGGTTATGATGGTGGTTGTAGAGCCAGGAAGCGGACTCGCGAAGTGGGGCTTGCGGCTGCGACAGGAGCTAGCCCTGGCGTATGCGTGTCGCTGTGGGGCCTCGCCGGCTGGTGCCAGCCTATTGCGGCGCCGCCGATGTGTGAGCGGGCAGCCGGGGGAAACAGAGCAGCTGGGCGGCAAACGTGTTGGGGTCAGGGACCTGGCGGGGGTGCTCCGCTGTGATGCGGGGCTAAGGGATGTGGAGGTAGGGGCTCGCGCACAGGTGCGCAGAACTGGGCGTGTTGCGCGCTACGCAGGCGTTAGCTGCTGCAGGACGCTGCCGGCTGCTGGGGCTGCTGCGCGGAGCGCGGGCCTCCTTCGCGCTTCTGTTGCGGCATAGCGCCTTGCGCGACACCAGTGCGCCAACATAGGTTAGAAGGCGGGGCGCGGCGCTGGGTAGCATCGGCAGGTGGAAGAAGCGGCGCGACCGACAGGAAGTCCGGTGGACGCAGGGGAGCTCCCCTGGGTGGACGTCAGGGGACGTTCGACAAAGCTCATTATGCAAAACCAGATGCAAAACCTGACCCACGGTCAGATGGAGCGCAGGCCCGCTTTAATTACATGAATGTTGCTGCGCCGCGGTCGCGCCGGCCATGCAGAGCCGTGCCGGCCTTTACCGGCGTTGCAACGCAGCAGCGGCCCACAGCGCCCGGCTGCCACGCCACGCGGCCCCCCGCGTAATTTTACACTGAAGCAAAGTCTAATACCTGCCTAAGATTGAGCTCGACGCCACACACGCTACATGCCTATTCCAGCGAGCTGCGGGCTCAAAGACAGCTCGGCGCTGGAGTGATTTTAAGGTGCGTTGCAACTAGCACGCGACACTATTTGTAGCTCCTGATAGATGACGAGGCTGCCAGGGTATAACGATGGCGCTTGACCGTTGACGAAGTTGCAATGATGCGCAACAGTTGCTCCCAAAGACGCACACTCTTTGGGTTTACCGGACATATAGCAGAAGTTCTGCTCGCTCGCACGAAGTTGGGCTTGGCCGCGGCAGCTGCACTCCGCCCGTCACCGGACCAACCTGCAACCCCACGCTGTACAGCACCTAGGCCAAGGCCCATACACCAGCACAAGCACTCGCTTTGGACATTACAAGATATGCTTAGCTCCTCGAACGGCATACATACTCGTATTGCAAAGGGCAACGCATCCCGATGCCGACCGAGCTCGGCCTACCTCAGTCTACCCAGCCGGTCATCGGTTCGGATGCCTTCTCAACAGAATTGGATGCTCGACTCATCCACCTGGAGGTTCTCTTTGCCGAGCACCTCGCGGGATGCCGGCAACTCGCAAGCGGCGACAGTGACAACGCAGCGACAAATGAGCTTGTCAGTTATCATAGCGAGGCATCGAGCGCTCTCGTGGCTGCTACTCAACCGGCGCCAGTAGCGCTACCCACCCGACCCGCAGCTGCCCGCAGCGCCCTGGCCCGCAGGGTCAACAGCTCCCGTGCCCACGGCTTCAAGAGCCGTCTCTCCCGCCTCGCCGCTCCGGAAGCCCCCACCTACTCCTCGCTTGCCGCGCCCTGCACATCTCCGTCTAGCACAGCACAGTCGCCCGCGCCACGCCAGCGGCCGGCGCCCTTCGCCCCGCCCCTGCATTCCAGCTCCCATGGTCAGGCTCCGCCGCCGCCGTCGTCCAGCCCATGGCTGCGCGCCGCCGCCACCTTCGCCTGTGCCTTGCCTCCCTGCATCGTCAACGGGCATGGCGGACTTTTGGAGGTGGGCTTGGGCCGTGCCTGCGTCGTGTGCTGTGATAGCTGCAGAGACTGGCTGCTACTAGTCGCGTGCGGGCCGCGTTGTGTGTGCCAGTACCGCGCATTGACGGGCGTTGCGCCCTGCCGCCCACAATATATGTTCCCCCAGGGGCCGCACGCGTCGCTGGCCACCTCCCTCACCTCCTCAGCCTCCCTCGCCAGCGTCAGCTCCGCCACCTCGGCAGCCGCGGCGCCCGGCCGCGCCGCGCAGCTCGCAGCGGACAGCTTCCTGAACTTGCCGCTGCCGCCCCTGCCGGCGTCGCCGCCGCCGCCCGCTGCTACCGCGGCGCCGCCTCCGTCGCCGCCTTCGGTGCTGCTGCCACTGCCGCTGCCGCCAGCCCCTACGTCCCCTGCTACGCCGGTGCCGGCGCCGGCAGCGCTCTCCCTCGCTGCTGCCGGCACCGTCGGCCGCTCCCGCTCCCTCCTGCTGTCGGACCAAGACGACATGGACGACTGGCTGCCGCTGTCGGCCTTCTACCATGCCGTCCTCTCACCCCTGCGCCCCGACCAGCAGCTGCTCACGGCCGGCTCCGCCACCGCCCTGCTACAGCAGCAGTTCAGCTACGACGACCGACCAGCGGCCCAGCTCTCGTGCCAGCTGCTTGCGATGGGCTCCATTACGTCCCTGCTGGCGCAGTTCAGCTACCAGGAGCCGACGACGGCGGGTGCCAACGCCTGCACCGTGCCCGTCCAGGCGCAGGCGCAGCTGCAGCCGCAGCTGTCTGCATTCCTGTCGGTCACAGACTCCATCCGCATCGCCGCAGAGGCCGAGGCGGCCGTGCTGCTGCTCTGCGCGCGCTCGCCAGCCCGCAGCGCCTGCGGTAGCCCAGCCTCCCGCGGCTCCCTGTACAGCTGCAGCGATGCCAGCTGCGGCGGCGGTGCCGGAGGCAGCTCGACGATACTGCCTAGCTGCGCCGCGTCGCCGTTTGCAGCGGGCGTGCACGCGTGCATGGCGGCGGTGGAGGAGGAGGCAGCGGGGCCGAGCGGTGCTATCGGGGGGAGTTGCCTGAGCTCAGACTTTGACTTCGGCGCCTCACTCGACGGCGGCCTGAGGCAGGAGCTGGACCGCTGCCTGCAGCTGCTAGGAGAGGGGCAGGGCGATGTGCAGGGTATGGTGAGCACGCTTACGGAAGCCCCCTAGGGAAATGCTGGGGATGGTGAGTCGCGGGGCTCGGCCGTGTAGGGGCCTGAAGGCGTAATGGCTGTGAGGGGGCGCTCAAAGGGCTCGAGTTGGATACGCTGGTTGGCCCATACGTGACTGGCGCTGGTATGACACCGAAATGCCCGCACAGGCACGCCAGCTCGTCCGTCGGACGACACATGTAACGCAGCCGCGTATGCTCCAAAGTCATAAGAACACGACTCCTCCTTACACAGCTTGCACCGCGACATCACCTCCGCGGCGGACTCCGTGGGCGCGTTCTGCCGCACACAGCCACACATATGCCCAATCAGGAGGCCTCCTGAGCCCAGTACACCAGTCGCGGTAGTCATGCCGTGCGCACCACACCACCAGGGCCATGCCCCATGCCACCATTGGCGCACACGCGCAGGCCGTAACACGTGGCCCTGTACCACCTGTGGCAACCGTCAGGCACATCGCCGTTCCAGCACCGCGTGCCGCTGCGGCACCTTCATGGCATCCGTCACGCCAGCCAGGCCTTGCAGCAACGCCCTCGCCGGCGGCCTACTCCTACCCAACCCAGCCTGCACAGCGCGCTCTTTGCGCCCCAGCGCAAATACGGCGTCCCGCGCCCAGCGGCACGCGTGCCACCCAGCCCAACTGCCCTCCCGCCTGCCTCGGCCCCTCCCCCTTCCCCGCCCCTGGCCGCGCCCAGCCCTGCGGCCCTCCCGCCCCTGCCCTGCTCCAGCTCCCGCTGCTGCTCATCGTCCTGCGCCTCACAGCACGGCCGCGTTGGCCGTGGCGGGGTGCTGCGCCGGGTCCGGGTAGTAGACGCTGTGCAGCTCGCTGATGTCGTCGCCGCGGACCTTGGTCCAGCCCTCCTCCGTGACGTGGTACACGGACACCGTGCCGCCCGAGGCGCAGTCACGGAAGCCGGCATGGTAGATGGAGCGCCGCCCCAGCTCGATGGCGTCCTCCACGCTCATGTCCCAGCTGTAGCCGGCGTCCAGCACGCCGTACGCGTACAGCGAGCCGGAGCCGACGCTGAAGACCTGGCCCTTGGTGCGCTGGCCGTCGGAGTCGACGTAGTACAGGCCCGGCCCGGTGGGGTCCCAGCCCGCGACCATGGTGCCCATGGACAGGCCCATGCCGCGGTAGGAGAACATAGTGTTGGAGAGTAGCTTGGAGGCGGCGCGCACGGTGATACGCTTGCCGTTGTTGAGCTCGTACAGGCGGCACTGCATGCCCAGGTTGCGCTGCCAGAACTGGCAGTCCGCGGCGCCGCCGGCCATGGTGCCGAGCAAGTACTTGTTGATTTCAATGACCTTCTTCACGGTCTGTGAGGAGATGTAGGAGCCCATCGTGGCGCGGGAGTCGACGGCGATGATGACGCCGTGCTGGAAGATGAAACCCAGGGTGGTCGTGCCGTGGCACGGCTTGACCATCTCCACCACCTCCCGCTCAAACTTGTCGAGGTCCGCCACGGCGGGTAGCGCGAAGGAAGCCGTGGGCACGTCCTGGTACAGATCTGCTTCATGCGCGCCAGCACCGCCCCGCGCTGGGGCGCGGTCTAGGACTGCTAGGTCTAACTTGAGCTGCATTGCAGCTTGTAGGGCTTGAAAGCAGCAGCAGCAAAGGCTCCCAGGCGGTGTGGCTTTACGTTGTGGCAGAAGTGCGCGAAGGATACCGCGATGCTTGCGTTGTTGCCTTGCAAATGTTTGGTTTGAGCTCGTGCTAGCTGGCGCAGTGCAGAGCGGGTCTCGGACTCGCGCGTGTCGAACCCCACTGCATGGGGCAACACTCGCGAGACCCCCGCGGTCCCCCAAGCTGCGAGCTACGTGCACTTAGCTATGCGTGTCCACACATACATACATACGACTCGAAAGGGCTGTTATTGCTAGGTAGGCCTCCAAAGGTCTCGGCAAAGCAGCCCAACAGGACGCCTCGTGACGCCGACATCGCAAGCAGACGATGGTTCTGCAGCGCTTGCTTCGGGGGGCCAAGCGAGCAGGTAAGAAAGGTCTTTGACTGCGCCGACAGCCCGCTGATTGATTCGCGATTCCGCCCTTGGGCCTGCTGAGCTCTCTACCAGCCCGTTTATAAGCGTGTAATGCCAGCGAGAACTGAAAGAGCATAGCGGAAGTACCGATCCTCTGCGTCACGCCCTGATATGGGCCGCACGCACCGTGCGTCATGCAGGCTCACACCTCCAAACCGCCCTGGCGCTGGCGAGAGCGGGAGCCAGCACCCCCGGGCTAGCGGCGTTGCCTGTCGCGGCGCCTGCCACTTCGGACAAGCTACACGTCGTATGGCCGGGTAAGGCCCCAGCGTTTGCTCCTCGGGAGGGCGGTGGGCCGCGCGTCACAGGTTCACGCTGCGGCGGCCGCGCGTGCTGGAGCGCGTGCCGTACCTCACGAGACTCTCCCACTTTACTCCCGACGCCCCCTGACGCCGCCCCCACAGGCTTCGGCACCTGCTTCTTCTGGCAAGCAGGTGCGCCTGTCCGCCTGCATGAGACGCGGGGGACAGCCGATCCTTGGTTGCGTGCCAGGCCGAGCGCTGGCCCGCGACCACCTCACCCGCGCCACCCTCCCCGCCAGCGCCCACCGGCCCTTTCACTCCAGTTCCACTCCATCTGACACCACCACAAACCCACCCCGCTCCCGCTGCTCCTCACCCACCGCGCAGGCGTCATGGCGCGCCTGTCACAGCGCTACGACATGGCCGCCGTGCCCAGCGTGGCCAGCAGCGGCGGCGGCCTGGTGGCGGTGCTGGGCGCCTGCGGGGTGGCGCCGGAGCAGGCGGTGACGACCGCCTTTGCGCTGTGCCGGGAGGCGGGCGTGTACGAGCGGCGCCTGGGGCTGCTGGGCATATGGCGCGACCTGGTGCAGCGGTGAGGCCTCAGCGGCGGATGGCTGCCGTGCAGAGTGGGGGCTGGGGCTTGGGGGGGACGGGGCTGCAGGGCACCTGTCGTGACCTCGTGCAGCGGGTCGCGCACGGGCCTACCTCGCCAAGGGCTGCGGGCTGAGGGCCTGGGGTCCTGCCTCACGCCCGCCCCATGCCCCTCTTCCCCCCTCGCCCCTGCGCCCCGGCTCCCCGACACCTCTCCCGCAGCTGGCTGCTCGAGCTGCTGCCCCACGACGCGGCCTCGCGCTGCGCCAACATCGGGCTCGTGGTCACGGAGCTGCCCTACCTGACGCCGCTCAAGGTGCCGGCGGGGGTACCGGCGCAGGGCGCCGACCTCGCCCCCCTGCAGCGCCGTGCGCTCCGAACCCCGCGCCCTCCTGCGCTGCCCGGCCCCCTCATATCTCCCAATTCCCCCGCGGTACATCCCCCTGGACCCTGCGCTCACCCTGCTCCGCCCACGACACCCTCCCCTGCACCCTTCCCCCCAGCTGGACGGCTGGCGCAGCCGCGAGGACCTTGTGTCCGCGGCCCTGGCCTCGGCCCACATCCCGCTGCTGCTGGACGGGCGGCCCGCTACCCTGGTGCGAGGGCGGCTGGTGGTGGACGGCAACTTCCACTACGCCTGGCTGGGCAGGAGCGAGGGGCTGGTGCCGCCGGGTACGAGGGGGATGGGGCTGGGGGCGGATGGAGGGGAGCAGGGGACTGGGTTTGCACCGGGTGAGAGCAGGGATGGGGCGGTGGGGAGCTGGGCAGACGGTAGCGGCGGGTACCGCCGCGGGAGCACCTTGGGACCAGGCGTGGGGCAGGGAGCTAGTGTGGCGCAACCGACGCCTGGGGATCGTGCACTTTGCTCGCGCGTCTCCGACACATTCATTCCCACGCCTGCGTTCGTAACACCGAACATACATCCCTCCCACGCGCCCTGCCCCTCTGGTCCCGGTCTGGCCCCCAGGCCCCAGCCTGGTGTTTGACCCGCGGCACGACCCCGCGCTGCGGGCGGCGCTGCAGGGCCCCGGCGCCTGCGTGCGCAGCCTGGACGACTCCGCGGCGCTTGCGCTGGTGGAGCTGGGCCGGCGGCACGCGGAGGGGCTGGAGGCCAGCGGCGCGCTCGAGGGGTGAGCGAGGGAGGCGGCGAGGGAGGAGCAGCCGAGGGGCCGTTTGTGTCGGGGAGGGGGTGCTAGCGGCGGCTTGGGAAGGTGGGTGGCTGTGGCGTCCCAGCAGCGGCGGTGGCTACGCACCTGGACTGGGTGGTGCGACGTACGAGAGCAGGGATGGCGGCTGCCTGGCGACCAGCGGGGGGGAAGGGGTTGTTGCCAGTGGTGGGGTTACCAATGTCACAGCGGCGACAAGTGTGGCTGCTCGGCCTCGTGCTGGTGCTGCCTTGCCTTGTGCCTGCAGGTGCGGCCTGGAGCGCTACTCGCGGGCGGCGCTGCGGCGGCACGCGACGGCCCCCACGGCCCATGCCGGCAGCAGCCAACCCCACTTCTCGGTGCCGGCGGCGGCGGCGGCTTGGGCGTCGCCGTGACGTAATCGGATCCCAAGCATGCATGCATGTGTTCTTGGCTTATGACCTGGCGCGGACTACCGTATGGTTTTCTGTCTTCATAGCGTAACGGCGAAGAATTCGAGCTAGTAGAAAATGCGGGTACCGTATCCATGCTAGCTACCGTATAGGGCCATGGAGCGGGTCGGCGGCATGCGCCGGCAGGAGGGCAGGCATGCTAGCTGACGACGCACGGCGGCACCTTGCCGCGGTGGGAGGGCGGCATGCATCACACGGGCGGGGGGCGGCAGCTGCGCGCACCAGGCGGGCAGCTCCTGGCGCGCCGCCCCCTGCCGCCCTACCCACTTCATAACACACACACACACACACCAGCGATACTGAGCGGCGGGGGTTGCACGGGTGCCGCCTGATCATCACCCACGTGCTTCGCCGCCGGGCCATTGCTCTTCTTCTTACGCATGCGCGGGACTTGGGTGTCGTGGTGGTGTGGGGTTGCATGTGCGATGCGGCGAGGCTGCGGCCGTCTGCAATAAGGGCTGCGCTGCGCGGCAGCGGCCGACGGCTGGCGGCGCGCGGCATGCACGCCACCCAGGCCTTGGACGGGGTCGAGTGGGAGTCCCACGGCAGCGTGCGTTGGCGCGCGGTCCTGCGCGTATTTGGCATCCTTGGTGGTGAACCGGTTGCTCTTGGTGAAACGTGATGGTTGTGGTGGCTCGTGCTTACCGGTATCCGCCCCCGTGCCTGGCGATGCCAGAGTACGTCTTGCTTGTTGGATGGTCCAGGTGTGCGCCGGACCCTCGTGCCTGGCGGCGGCGGCCGAGGGGTGTGTGTAAGTGCTCGAACATAATGGAGGAGCGGTGGTGCGGCCGATGCGGTCTCGCTCCGCAATGAGTCACAGTCACGGGGTTTAAGAACGTTGTGCTGGTCGGACAAGGGTGCCGTTGATTGGATGGTGGTCGACTTGTAGGTTGTTGGGTAGGCAGACACGAACGGAACGCCTCGTCGTCGTTGTTACATCGTTGCGCTCTCGGCGCCCTCCTTGGGCCACCCTACCTCCAGGGGTACCGACGCAGGCAAGCCACCGTGCCTCACCCCAGCTCAGGGCCCTGACCGTCGGCCCCCACCCGCCCAGCCACCACGACCCCCGGCTTTGTTTCATACCCAAAAAACATTCGTTCGCACCCTAAAATCCCTGCGCGCGCCGCCAGCCACCACGGCGCTCCTCCGTCACTGCCCGTGCCCCGCAAGCCACGGTTGCAGCCTCTCTTCAATGACCGCCACGCTGGTTCTAAGTGAAAAGCGCCCCCTCCCCCCGCGAGCCGCCAACACGCCGCCATCCCCTCACAGCCGCGCCCGCGGCTGCCCCTGCTGCGCCCTCCCCGCCTGCCGCCCGCCCATGGCCGCCGCCAGGTCGGCGCTGAGCAGCTGCGCGCTGTTCCATGTGGCCACGTAGTCGAGGCCGTCCGACACACGCGGCTGGTCGCTGCGGGCCGGCGGCAGCAGGCAGCAAGAAGGGGGCGGCCGTGTGGTTGCCGGCAGGGGGCCAAGCATTCAGGCCAGGACCAGGCCAGCAACGGCGCTACGCCGCATGCGCCCAGCCCCTGGGTCGCCCTTGCTGCCCCCAGCCCACGCACCGCGCCGCCAACAGCACCCGCTTGGTGCCCTGCATCGCCAGCGCCGGCTTGGAAGCCAGCGAGGCCGCCAGCGCCACGGCCGCCGCCGCCACCGCTCGCCGCCCGCTGGCGCCTGGCCCCTGCTGCCCCTGCCCCTGCTGCCCCGCCACGGCGCTGACCAGCCCCAGGCGCTGCGCCTCGTCCGCCCCGATGGTGCGCGCGGTGAGGGCCAGGTCCATGGCGACGCCTGCAGCGGGCAGCAGGGCGGGGGGGAGGCAGGTGGAGGGAGAGGGGGCACCGCTTGGAGGCCCAGGTGGAGGGGCCGCTGATGGCCGTCGCCCAAGGGACGCGATGTGAGGGACGCGATGTGAGGGTGCCAGCCCGGGGAACGGCTGATTGGTGCCTCATCCCGGGCGGCGTGCGCAAATGCACCCAGGGCTGCTCCCCGCCCTGCTCCTCCTGCTCCCTTCTCGCCCCCCCCCCGCACCGTGGCCGACTATGGCGGGCAGCCGCTGCAGAGTGCCCAGGTCGGCAGCGATGGCCAGGTCCACCTCCTAGGGCCCAGAGCGGGTGAAGGGCAGCGGGCGGGGGGGGGGGGGGAAGGACAGGGGGGGGGGGGGG
>BDDC01000323.1:2795-17626 GCA_001662425.1 Chlamydomonas sphaeroides
GGCACGGCCGCAAGCGAGGTTCTAGGGGACGGGGGCAAGGGGGCAGGGGGCTGGGGATGCACCAAGGGTGGAGTGTACAAGACCTACAAGACCTGGTTGGGCGGCGCGACGACCGGCCCAAGCCCGGCTTCCCCATCCCAGGCGCCCCAGCCACGGCCGAGGACTCGCTGCGCCCCACTCTCCCTCCCCGGCACCCAGCGCCCCGCCGCACCCGGCACCGGCACGTCGGGCGAGCCGTCGTCCGCGCACATCTGGAACGACGGCAGCCGCAGCTCCATGTCGGTGCGCGTGATGGGAAAGTCCTGGCGGGCGGGCGGCGGAGGGATGGGCGAGGCCAGGCCAGCGCGGGCGGCACAGTGCGTGCTGGGCGCTCGCGGCCCCGGGCCCTAGCAGCACCTACCCGAGCCCGGTGTCCCAGCCGCGGGCGGCGGCCCCCCCTGCCATCCCCGCCCCCACACGTTCCCCCTCCTCTGCGGCGCAGCACCCCCGCTCCCCCCTGCACCCACCGCGCACCTCCGTCCCGAATATGAGCTTGAGCTCCTTGCCGCCCAGCGCCTTGGCCAGGTCCTCGCTGTGCTGCACCACCGCCCGCTCCAGCACCTACCAGACGGGACGGTGTGGGTGGGGGGCGCGGCGCGTGCAAGGGGCGAAGCGGCGTGAGGGGGCAAGCGGGCTGCCGCTTGAGCAGCGCAGCCACTGGGGCGCGGCTGTGTGTGAGCCCAGCCTGGCGGCCGTGGCGCTGCGCTCCCACGAAAACCGCCAAGCCCCTCACTCTCCCATTCCATCTCCAGTCCCAGCCCCAGCCCCGGACACGGGACCCCCCAGCCCCATCCAAGACATGCCGTTGCGCTGCCCACTGCCCTGCCGCACCCCCAGGACCCCGGCGACGCGCCTTCTGCATGCCCGCGGGCTTGTGCGGCTCGTTGTGCTTGTGCAGCACCTCGAAGCGGACCCGGTACAGCTTGGAGGCGGGGTCGGGGTACAGCACCGCCATGCTCTTGCCCGTCGCGTACTCGCCCCTGGAAGGGGACAAGCGGGCGGGGTGCGGCGGGCGTGTGCGGCAGGGACGGGGCGGGCGCCGTGGGCGAGGCGCCCGCGTGGCGCTCGGCCACACGGTTTGCGAGCTGCGCAACGAGGACGGGGACGCAGGTGCGGCGGAATGGGGGTTGCGGGTACAGATGCGAGCACGGGTGCGGGCGCGCGAGGACGAGGCCAAACAATGCCGCACCACTTGATGTCGGCAATCTCCTGCAGGCTCTGCTCCACGGTCTTGTCCGACGCGCGCGCCACGTCGTAGGACCGCCTGAACCAGCCCTGCGGCGGTTGCGGGATGAAGCGGTGGAGGGCCGGGCAGGGCACGGGGTTTATCTTTGTGGAGCGATTCAGGCCTCTGAAGTTAAGCATCCAACGCATCCGATGGGAGCGACGCGACGCCAGTGCCGCAGCGGGTTTGCAGCGCGTCAAAAGCAGGGGCAGGGCGTTGGGCTGTTTCCCCTCCCTCCCCGCGCCTTCTCCCGTTGCTCCCCTCGCCGTGTCAACCCACCTCCATCTCCGTCCCTCCCGCCCGCCTATTACGTACCTCGCCGCATCGCCGCGGCCCTATCGCCCTCACCCCCCGCCATATCCCGCCCGCCCCACTATGTTCTATTCGTGGGGTTGCCCGGCCGCACCTTTACGGCATCATCAATCCAAGGGTGCGCGCTGCAGTCGTATGCTGTCGCTGCGCGCAACGCTGCGAACCCCAACAGGGCCAAGGCGAGCCACGCCACGGCCCAAGACGTCCTCATCGACAGCGCGGGCAACCTAGGGTAACTCGGCATCTGCACTCAATCGCATAGCTGCTACTCAGTAACGTTAACAGGGCAAGGATCGGATTGAAGCAGCACAATGCCGCAGAGACACAAAGTGACAAACTGCCTTCAACGATTGCGAAAGGCAGCAGGGCAGATGAGCTATCGTAAATATACAAGTGCAATCATGAACGGCCCTGTTGTGCAGTTCCAAATACGCGGGCACGCGGCGTGCCCCCAAACCCTGCCGCCCGGCCCCGCCCGGCCCCGCGAAACCCAGCCCCACCCTGCCGCGCTGGGATGTGCGGAGCCCAACCAAGCTCCCCTGAATACCTGGTCAGCATGCGTAGAACGGTTTTCTTGGTCGCGTGAGCGCCGGATACCGTGCTGCCTTTGCGTACTTTCGCTTTCTTTTTCAATCTCGCGGAGCCAGGGGAGCACTCCGGTCCCACACGGCTACACCGTCAACGACTTCCCAGTCCCTGTGGCGAGCGCAACTCCCAAGACGGCTACGCTGGGGTAACAAATGCTTCCAGGGGCCGGTTTTTTTGGTCGCGTGAGCGCCGGATACCGTGCTGCCTTCGCATACTTTCGCTTTCTTGAGCGTCCCCTGCCCCGCCGTCCCTCCCTACATCCCACCATCCCCTAAGCTGCTGTACACGGGCTCGTCGTCCTCGTCCATGTCAGTTGTTGGCGTGAACCCGCCCATCGTGCCTCAACACACAGCAACGCCCGTCAACGCCTTTGTGTGCAGTTTGAGCTTAGGAAGCTCAGCAGCCCAGGCAGCACAGGCCGCGATCCGTTCTTGTCTGCTTGAGCGGCAGTCGAGGCTTCCTGGTCGCTGGGCTGACGGGGCAACCACGGCAGCCCGCTGGGCAGCCGAACCGTCGTCGGCGACGATTGAAGTCCGGTGTCACATATAATGCAGCGATCAACTGATCGTCTAGCTCGACCTGTTACGCATCAATGTTCCTGCTCGTCCGGCTGCGGACGCGGACGCCGCGTCACAATTGCGCGTCCGAAATTGGACGCCAATGTTTCTCTCGCTGGTGCCAGCTGCGACACAGAATCGACTCGTGCACCGCGTCTTTCACACCAACACGCGCTGTCTCGCTAGCCCATTAGCCTCTCAACGCGCAACAGTCCTTTTGCCAACACGCCGACAAGAAGTGGGCTGGAACTGAGCTGGCTGACGGTCGCGATTAGGTGTGGATTGGCGTGCTAGCGGTGCGCCCGCGGAGCTGGTCGCAAGAGGAGCGCGTAGGCGTAGGATGTCTCCGAGCATTTGGTGAGTGCCTGCCTGGGCTCAATTTGTGCTATACAGTGTCACTTACCACTCTGGACCGCATGGGGGGAGTTTATGTGGTGCTCCCCGACCGCAAGCATCATGCCTCGTCCTGGCCGCACATCCCGCCGAGCGCCGAGCCTGTGCACCCCTGCCATGGCAGCTTACAACAAGCACAAATAACACTGATTTGGGAGATGGTTGATACCGCGGCCGTGTGTGGTAGCTAACCAGCCCTTCTCCGCCACCCGTCGATGACGCTGTACCGTGTCCGGGCCCCCGCTTGCCCTGCAGCCCCTTCCCCGTCGACGACGACGCCCCCGCCTCATCCACGTCCTCGGTATCCTCGACATCCCTGGTCTCGACCTCCTCTCCCGCTGCGTCGCTGGCATCCTCCACCTCCTTATCGTCAGCTTCCACGGCGCCCATGACCGCCCCGGCCGACGCCGCGAGCACCTTAACATCTGGGCCCGACTGGTCCCGCGTGCGCCTGGGTGTAGACCCCGCACCCACGATGTTCGTGGCGCATTGGGCAGCAGAGACGGGGCGCTGGGATGGAGGCTCGCTGGTGCCGTACGGCCCCCTCAGCCTACTACCAGCAGCGCAGGTGAGGCTCCCGTCCTGCTTTGTGCAGACCCCACACAACAGACCGCTGTCAGCTGGTTGACTGTCCGTGATGCCGGGCGTTCAACCAATCACGGACTGGTACCCGCTCTGCCCGCTTCTCCTCTCTGCCCCAGGTCCTCAACTATGGGCAGTCCATCTTTGAGGGGCTCAAAGCCTACCGCTGCCAGCAGGCGCCCCCGCCTCCGGCTGACGCTGGCTCGTCCGCCCCCGACAGCGCCCCCGCCGCCTCCTCTTCCTGCCCCTCCAACCGCATCCTGCTGTTTCGGCCGGACGCCAACGCCTCCCGCTTCGCCGCGGGCGCGCAGCGCATGTGCATGCCGGTGGTGCCTCCCTCCATGTTCCTGGCGGCACTGCACGCCGTGGTCCGAGCCAACCAGGCCTGGGTGAGTCAGGCCACATGACGCTGCGACAGAGGCCGTGCTGGTCGGGGCACGCACCGAGGGCCGCGGCTCCGCAAGCCTGCTGCTGATGAGCCGTGGCTCTCCCCTCGGCCCGTTCCTCCAGGTGCCGCCCCCCTGCCGCGGCTCGCTGTACCTGCGGCCACTGCTGCTGGGCACGGGGCCGCTGCTGGGGCTGTGCCCCGCGCCCTCGTACACCTTCGGTGAGCGTTGCCAAGGGAACACAAGCGGCAGGAGGCTGCGTTGCCGGAGCCCCTACGCCAACAGGCGGGCGCCGCGGCCTCTCGTTACCTGACGCGCTCGCCCCGCTCCCTGCCCCTGCCCCCTGCCCCCTGCCCCCTGCAGTGGTGTACGCGGTGCCGGTGGGCGGCCGCGCCAAGGTGGGAGCGGCGGGATGTGGCAGCGCGGCGCACACGGTCGCTGATGTGTGCGACCCGGGCCCGCGGCCACACGGTGTCGTATCACACCCCGCCAGAGTCCCACTCGCCCCAACCTCTCCCGCCCTCTGCACCCTCCCTCCCTCCCTCCCTCCCTCTGCACCTCAGGGCGGCCAGCTCACGGCGCTCGACTATCTCATCCACGACTCGCTGCACCGCGCCGCGCCGCGCGGCGTGGGCTCCACCAAGGCCGCCGGCAACTACTCGCCGTGCCTGGTGGCTCAGCAGGAGGCGCGGCAGCAGGGCTGCGCGGACTGCATCTACCTGGACGCACGCACGTGAGCGGGACTGCTATGCATGGGCCCGGGAGCCGGGTCGCGCCGGCTATGAAAGTACCCGCTGTCCTGCTTGTGGACTGCACATCCGCATCCACGGACATGTGCTGGACGGCCCCGGCTGGCCTGCTCACCAGCCTGCTTGGCTGCCGCGCCCTGCCCCCTTCCCTGCAGCGATACGTACCTGGAGGAGGGCTCCGGCTGCAACGTGTTTGCGGTGCACGGCCGGCAGCTGACCACGCCGCCGGCCGCCGGCTCCATCCTGCCGGGCATCACGCGGGCCAGCCTGCTGGCGCTGGCCTCGGCGCTGGGCTATGCGGTGCGCGAGGAGCCCATCAGCGTGGATCGGGCGCTGCAGGTGCGGGGGCTGGGCAGCAGGTTCCAGGCGCGGGTGTGAAGGGTTTCAGAAGTTTTAGAAGTTTTAGTGGTTTGATCTGGCGGGTTGGAGTCGAACAGCGTGAAGCGGGTGCTGCAGGTGCGGAGGAGCGGCGGCAAGCGTGGGATGCGCTGGCGGGGGTGGGGTCCTGACCTCCGAAGCGGTGACGGCATCTGTGGCGTACTTCCGGGCACTGGGGTTGTTGCTAGATGAGCTGGTGTGAAAGGCCAACGCTGGCAATCGACACCCCGGCTGCCTTCGCTGCAGGCCGACGAGATGTTTGCGACCGGCACGGCCGTGGTGCTTCAGCCCATCGGCTCCCTCACCTTCAAGGGCGCCCGCGTCGCCTTTGCGCGCCACGGCGAGCCCACCGCCAACTGCGCGGCCGACACGGGCGCTTCCGAGCAGCCCTCCACCGCAGAGGCCGAGGCCGACAGCGCCGCCGACCTGTCGTACGGCTACGGTGACGTCGCCCGCCTCAGCGAGGAGCAGCGGCTGGCGCTGGCGGCGGCAGCGCCGGAGCCGGAGCCGGGGTCGCTGCCGCCGGGCGTAGGGGCCACGGCCCAGCGGCTGTACACGCTGCTGACGGGCATCCAGTACGGCAGGTACGGCTCTCGGCCTGGGCGCAGCCGCCACATTGGTTTGGGCAGCGATGCATAACTAGTCAAGGCGTTTGGGGCGGCCTGCCGGGCTCAATGGGATCGGCTCGGGGTGTCAACACCACAATGTTTCTGTGGGTGTGCGGTTGCAGGACCGCCGACCCGTTTGGCTGGATGGTGGACGTGGAGCTGCAGGGGCCCACAGGTGGGTGGATGCCTGCCTTGCTCGAGCGTGCGCAGCGCGCCCTATCCTTGCGTGGGCCGCCCATGTGACCAGTGCGATTCCGCGCTGCTGCCGCTGCTGTTGGAACCCCACTGTCCCCCGCGACGCGCTGCACAATGACGGCAGCTGACAGCACATCCCGCCCGTCGCCCGCGCTTGGCCTCCCGCAGCCGGGCCGCTGTGCCTGGACCAGCTTCTGGAGGAGCTGCGCGACTGCGGCCTGGACGACGAGGAGCAGGAGGCGGACGGCGTGACGGCGGTGGTGGCGACGGGGCCCGAGGCGGCGGCCGGGGTCAAGGGCAAGGGCAAGACGGCGGCTGCGAGGCAGCGCTCTGTGTTCGCCGACCCCAACCTGGAGTGAGGGGTGGGGCCAGGGGCCCTGCCCTGCGGCGGAAGGTCGGCGCGCTAGCGAAGCCACCGCAGCTGCACGCCGGAGACTGGACTGGGCGCGGCACAAGCTGACAGATTGGAAGGGCGCATTGAGGGCGCATTGAGGGCGCTGAGGGCGCGGCGAGGAGCGGTGGGGGCTGGGAGCTGATTAGCGCTGCGCTGAGAAGTTAGTGGCGGGTGTCTTCTGCGTTGCCATTGTTTGGCAAGGCGCTGGCCAAATGGAGGTCTGCGACTGCAAGCCGCTGGGTTCAAAGGAAGAGAGGTATGAAGCGGGAGATACTGTGTCGCTAGGCGCACGCACGCGTGTACGCTGAGGGCGGAGTGGTTGAGTGAGGTGCTGGCGGTGGGCGCGTTACTGCTGCCGGCGGCAAGGTGCACGCTGGTGGAATAGGAGCGGTGAGCGACGGTGAGTGTGAGGTGAGTTGGCTGCAGCTGGTAAGAATCGAATGACGTACATGGTGAAGGCAGGTGGTGCTGTCGTGTTGCTGCTGTTTCGTTGTTGTTTGGTGTCGACAGAGTGATGGTGCTCGTCGAGGGGCAAGCTTCATGTATCTGAGTTACAACCGCTCCGGCCCCGATGAACAGCCGTACACCTAGCCGGCCTCATGCCTGCGAGCAGCGAAAGATGCGGCGCCGCCTTGCGGCATCTGCCGCACCCCGTCCTGCCGCCCACGGCTGCGACCCACATGCGCCGCCTCCACATCCTGCGCCGCCAACCCGCCACACGCCGCGGCCCGCTCAGTCCTTGCCCACGTCCGTGGTGCAGCGCAGCACGGGCGCGTTGTAGTTCTGCGAGACAGGCACAGAGACACGGGCACAGGCACACGCGCTAGCACGAGTTCGCAGCTGCAGCAACTAGAACCCGACCCCAAGTACCTGGCCCCAACGGCCGCCGAGGACACCCGCTGCCGTACCTTCTCGTACAGCTTGGTGCCGGGTGGGATGGGCATCTCCCGCACCAGCACATCCTGGTCCAGGTCCAGGTGCCGTACGTTGACCTCCACGTACGGCGGGATGGCGCCGCCCAGCGCCTTGTACCGCATTGTACGCCTGCACAGGGGCACGGCACCGCAGCCGCCAGATCAACCGCAGCTTTGCAACCCAAGCCGCAGCTCACAACGCCTCCATTCCGGCCCCACGCAGCCCGGCAACCGCCACCCACTCCCAGCCACCTCCGCCCCCTTACACCCCCCGAGCTGCCCTGCGCACCTGAACATGCTCATCCAGCCGCCTTTTTTTACCCCGGGTGCCAGGTCGTCGTTGAGCAGCCTCACCGGCACGTCCACCAGCACCACCCGGTCGGCCGGGCAGAACAGCAGGTCCAGCCCCTCCAGCGCCTGGAGGGCAGGGCGGGCACAGGATGGCGGCAAGGGCACATGCGGTAGGAACCCAAGACGCCAGAAGCCGGAGACGATAGCGTGAGGCTTGCTACGTGCAGGGAGGAATGCGGTGAGCGGACTGGCCCAAGCGCCTTTGGCGTACTGGGCAGGCACACTCTGGGCGGCAGGAAGCCCCGGTTATGTGCGGCCGCCCTTGGGCTGTTCAAATTGCCGGTGGAAGCAGGCTACAGTGGTTGGATGGCGTGTGAGGTGTTGGGAGGCCAGGCCTAGAGCCATGGTCGGCCAGTTTCCCTCCGGTAGGGTAGGACCCAAGGCTGAGTCCTAGCACGCGAGGGAGCTGCATTATACGCGGCACCCTCTGACGCGCGCGAACGAGGTGCCCCCCACCTGCGTCACGGCGTTCATGTGCACCCGCGACGGCTTGGCGCGCAGCACGCCCAACAGCCTGGGCTGAGGCCCCGCCTGACCCTGCCCCTGCGCGTCCTTCCCCCCAGCGAGCGCCGCGGCGCTCGGCGCCAGCGGCTGGCCCGGCTGCTGCTCGGGCGGCGGCGCGAGCAGGTTGATCTGCACGGCCCGAGCTGTGCAGCCATTGCGGCCGTATGTCCGCACCTGCGGGCCACCGGCGGGCATGCGGGGTACGGCACAGTTGCCGCACAGCTTGAGAGCAGCACCGCGACGGCGGTGGCGGGGCGGCCAGCGCCGTTGCCCCTAGCGGTCACTCCATCTCTGCCTCACCAGACGGGCCACATCACGCTCCGCAAAGTGCATCAGCAGCACGCCGTCCATGGGCCCTGGCGCTGAGCGACGGCTGCGGCCGCCGCCCCGGCTGCCGTCCTCGGCCCCAGCCCCGGCCCCGCTGCCTGCTGCCGCCGCTTCTGGCAGCGGCAGCGAGTACACGCGCGCCGGCACGCGACCCGAGGCGCGCAGCCACTTGCAGATGGTGCCGCGGCGGAGCTGCTCGGCGGCTGGGCCGTGCGGCCGGACGTAGGCGTCCAGGCAGGGCAGCCCCGGCTCGACGTCGTGGGCCGGCAGCGGGAAGGGCAAGGTCGCGGCCGAGAGAGGCAGAGTGCTGCGCCGGCGGCCGTCAAGCCGGGAGGCTGTCTCCAGGCCGGCCTCTGATAGGACGTAGGGGAGGTGCATGTGGAAAGGGATGCAACGGGCCAGGGGTAGGTCAGCGGGGGCGACGGCGGCATGGAGTCGAAACGCTCTGGAAGTGCACGCGCATGTGACCTCGCCCGGAGCTGTACGCTGTGTTTAGAGACATACCAATGTCGCGCAGTTCACGGAGGATTTCCTCCGGCACGACGGACGGGGAGCGGTCCTCGCGAGGGACGAGGTGCAAGTGCCGGACGGGCGGGGGCACCGTGCCGTGTGAAGCGCCCGCGCCCGCCGTCAGCTGCAAGGCGCCCAGCAGCCATCCACGAACTGCAGTCTGCAGCGGGTTGCTCGATGTGACAGCGCACGCTGTGGCACAGCGCAGCGCGCTGGCGAGCGCCATCAGCGTTGTGACAGCTGCACTAAGGTCCCCACGGGGATTCCGACGATGTGTTCTAACACCTAATACGCGTAGTGGTAGGCCTGCGTCATGCGTGTGCAGCTCAGCACGAAGCTGGGGATGGCAGGCAGTGTCGTGTTATGGGTCGATGTGTTCTTAACAATTACTCAAGTACAGTTATGTTGATGGGGCACTCCAGTTGCCGCTGGGCAAGGGTTGCCAGAGCTGAATCGCATGGCGACATGACCCAAACGCTGTTTGGCAGCCTTCACCGATCACATAACCCCATACAAGAGCCACCGCATACGCAGACGTCCACGCTATTGGCCGCCTATGTAGCCGCTTCTCTTATTCCCGACATCGTTCCACTTTCGCTGCACTAAGCGCGTGCCGTGACAACCATGGTCAAGGAGAGGACCGATGAGGGCGAATACAAGTTGGTTGCGCGCTCGGACTTGGAGGCCGCACAAGTGGGTCGCAACCCCCGTGTACGCGGGCATTGCAGCACACGCTAGCCTTCTCGACGGCGTCGACTGTGGTTGCTGCTATTATGAACGAGGAGCTTATAACAACAGCATTGTGGGGTGGCTGCTTGCGACGAGCCGTTCGACGGTCGACACCAACCTCGACGTGCCCGTGTCGCCGCTCTGTCCCAGGCGGATGCTGTTGTCAAGCCAACAGCCGCGCAAGCCGCGAAGCTGGCCCGCAGTCAGACGGTGCTGTTTGCGGCGCTGGCCATAGGGTAGGAGCTGCGGCGTGGTGTCGGGGGGGGGGGCGCGTCAAGAGACAGCGCCGGGTGCCGTGCAACAGCCGCAACAGACCTTTGAGCGCCGATCCGTACTCGAGGTACCCGAGATGGGAAGTCAAATTTGCTTTTCAGTATGGTGGAGTCTGGCATTGCATTGTACTGCGCCTCCGTACGGCCGCGCTGGGCCTGCCTCGGGTCTTGGACCCCTTTCCGGCCAGTGGCCCCGTCCTGCCTCCACTCGCGACCCACCGGGCCCGGCACCGGCACCGGCCGCACGCATCGCTCCTTACACCTGCAGTGTTCTCGCAGCCCTCGCTACCCTTGCCGCTTCCAACACCCTTGCATCCTGCATGCTGCCTCTGACTCCCCGCACGCCGCGCCTGCAGGTCCATCGCATCAGCGCTAGGCTTTTCAACGCTGCAGGAGAAGGTGTTCAACATCCCCGGCTTCACGTACGGCGGCTGGATGACGTTCATCACCTACCTCACCTACACGCTGTGCGGCATGCTGGAGACCACCGTCACACGGCAATTCAAGCGCAACGCTGCCATTAGGGTGGGGCCGACAGCAAACTCATGCATACCGGCAGGGCGCAGGCAGGGGCGTGCGCTTTGCCGGGTCGGGTCTCAGGGCAGGGCCTGCGACGGTTGCGTGGAGGCGCTACCTAAGGTGGCGGCACAGCCGCCACACCAAAGGTTGCCAATCTCCTGAGGAAACTTGTATGCATCTGAGACAAGCAGGGTGACAACCGGAGCCACACCGCATGCCTGCATGCGCCTCTGCGCGGCTTGGGCCGTGTTGCCGTGTGGGCGCCCCGCTCCGTACCTCTGCACCAGCTTACCGTGGTTTGGGTCGCTGGCTCCCTGCTCTGCAGGACTATGCGGTCATCTCGATGCTGGCCATGGGCGGGGCCTACTTCACCAACTGGGCGCTCAACTACCTGAACTACACCACCCGCATTGTGTTCAAGAGCTGCCGCGTCATCCCAGTCATGGCGTTCCGCAGGTGCGGCCTCATCCACCAGGGGCAGCCCGGGCCCGGGTGCCAGGCGCGCTCCGGCGGGGGCCATTGCTGCTGCTCATCTGACGTGAAGCCCCCAGGGACCTCGGCACCCTCAGGCTGCTCAGGGCCCCACCTCGAACAGCCGTGAGCTGAGGCCTTGCGGCCCAGCGCGCCGCCTTGCGTGCCTGCTGCCGCCTCCCGAACCCCACCGCCCGGCCCCTGTGACGCAGCATGGTGGTGGGCCAGCGCTACACGGCGCTGCAGTACGGGGCGGGCGGGCTGCTGGTGGTGGGCATCACGCTCTTCACCGCGGGCGACGCCGAGGGTGCGCCCAACTTTAGCGGCATCGGCGTGGCGCTTATCGCGGTCGCGCTGGTGAGGACCCGCAGGCCGCGGCTGCTAGGACACTAGGCCTGCAAGGCCAGCCTGGGCTGCTGGTAACATTGGGCACCATGATGTGGGGCCTGTGGCTGCGTTCCTGACGGTCGCTCCGGTTTGCACCACGTGCCCTTGGCCTGGGCCCCGCGCAACGGCAGGTGTGCGACGCGCTGACGGCCAACCTAGAGGAGCGGCAGTTTTTCCGCATCCGCACGCCGGCGTCGCACGCGGAGGTCATGACGTACCTGTCGCTGTTCGCCGCGATAGAGAGCTTCGCCGTGCTGTGCGCCAGCGGTGAGCAGAGGCTGGGGACCGGCCATGTGCCGCTGCCGCCGGGCAGCACTGAGGGCCTCGCCGCGGTCAGGCCCGGCCGGCCGCGAGCATGCGGATGCGCTGCCGGGGCTGCTCGCGACGCGGCGTGCTGCGACTCGAGCTCCGGCGGCCCCAGCCCAGTAGTCGTGTGCCCTGCAAGCGGACGGACAGCGGCACCTTGTCCCCCACACGCGCGCGGCCGCACCCGTCGCCCCCGCAGGCGAGCTGGGGCGCGCGATGGCGCACTCGTCGCTGCACCCCGAGACGGTGCCCACCATCTGCGCCTTCTCGGTGCTGGGCTACGTGACGGTGTGCCTGGTGCTGCTGCTCATCAAGCACTTTGGCGCCACCAACACGGAGATCGTCAAGAGCATGCGCAAGGTGCGTGCAGCCGGAGGAGCAGGAGCGCCGTGGGCCCGGCCGGCGCCAGGGGTGGTTTGGTGGCAAGACACAGGACACGGACGCCGCACGAGGCCCCGCTGCAGGCCAGCCAGACCCAAGGGCGGGGGTTGCTTACAGTCCAAGGGAGGGCTTACGATGCGACCAAGGCGCTTGGCCTGCGCTGCCCCTTTTCAGGGGCTTCTCACCGTTGCGTGCCTCCTCTCGCCCGGATCATGCCTCCCATCTTACCGGTACTCCCTCGGGGCATGCCCTCCCATCCCGTCCGCAGGTGTGCCAGGTCGTCCTGTCCTTCGTGGTGTTCCCCAAGCCCATGTCCTGGAAGTACCTGGCGGGCGGGGCGCTGGTGGCGGTGGCGCTGTACACGCTGCAGAAAACCGGAAAGAAGCCGCCTGGCGCCGGCGGGGCGGGGCCGGACGGCGGGAGAAAGGGCTCGGGGGGAGGGGTGGTGGGCGAGAAGGAAAAGGAGAAGAAGGAGGATGGCGATGGAAAGGAGGCGTCCGGGTAGTGGATTTTGTGGGCATCTAGCCGTCTCGACATCCCCTCGACAAATATCTGGCTCGCGAGTGATGCAGGACGGGCAGCAGGAGGCAGTGTCGGTGGGTATAAGACGCACCCCCTTCTTTGTGGGGGTATCCTGGCTGCAGCTTGAGTGAGGCGGTGTGTGACACGTGGGCTTTATGATACGCTTGACACTGCGCGCGCCCTATTGGGTGTGTAATTGATGCCTGGCTTCTCCGGACCGCGCTCTGATGCCTGGCTTCTCCGGACCACGCTCTGTGACGTATGACCTTTCTCACATCGAGTCACGGACCTAGTAATTCATACTCACGCGTTCGACTGGTGTGGTGAAGGGCTGGGTTGGTCATTATGCGCTGCAAAGGGGCGGGGAGCGGAAACAAGCGAGAGGGGCGTATGTGCAGGGTACGTCTGGTACGTGTCACATGCGTTTCGTCACATCGCGCTGCGAGCCGCTGCCCATAACATTGTACACTCAAAACACACGCATCTGTCAAAAGCCACTTGCAGCCGACCGCCGCTGAGAGCAAGTTGCCACGCATTGCCCGACACCATGACCCGCTCGCGCCCCAACATCCTCATTACGGGGACGCCGGGGACGGGAAAGACAACGACCTCAGAGATGGTCGCGCAAGAACTGGGCTTCCAGCACGTCAACGTCGGCGAGTGGGTCCGCGAAAAGGAGCTGCACCAGGGCTGGAACCAGGAATTCGAGTGCTGGAACATCGACGAGGACAAGGTGCGAGCAAAGCAGGCACGGCTGCGACTGGGCGGCGCATCGCAACTGGGCATGCGCCGGCGGCTTCGTGCCAGCCGAGTCGTGCGAGTGTTTCCGATAGCTTTGAAAGCATCGCAAGCGCCTGAGGCAATGACTCGAGCCAGGGTTACCGCGATGGGCCATGTAGTGCCACGCCGCCGACACCCACCCCAGGGGCTAGCCAGGGGCCAGCGCTCACGCCACCCACCCCAGGGCTAGCGGGCGCACGGCCGGAGGCCCAGCAGCGCGACCTAGGACTCACCGTGCAAACGACTACTGGCCTGGGCCTAGCCAACTTCCCAGTGCCTTTCCAGCTCCCTGAGCCCTGCTCCGATGCTCGCTGCTGAATGCCCCCGACCCGGGCTGCCACAGTGCGCCACACCAAAGCCACTGGCTGTCGCCGCACCACGCCATGCATGCCGTGCCGCTCCAGAGCCCCAGTCACCGCCGGCGCCTTGCTCGGGCCCCCGCACTGCCCGGCACTGCAGGTGTGCGACGTGCTGGAGGACGTGCTCGCGGACGGAGGCTGCGTGGTCGACCACCACGGCTGCGACTTCTTCCCCGAGCGGTGAGGCCGCCTGGCGAACACCGCCTGGCTGGGGCCGGGCTTGGTAGGGCGGCTGCTGGCGCCATCCCGGGGGACGGGCCCCAGGGCGCGGCAGCGGGACGGCACGTCTCGGGGCTGGGTGGCCGCCCTAGCATCTGCTGGTCCCGCCCCACGTGCTGATGGAAAGTTGCTTGCCGCCCGCAACCCCTGCAGCTGGTTTGACCTGGTGGTGGTGTTGCAGACCAACAACACGGAGCTGTTCGATAGATTGCAGAAGCGGTGAGGCGCCAAGCAGCAGCCAAGAGGGCCGCGCGGGGCAGGGCGGAAGGCGTCACACGCCGGCACGCAACCCCGTGCCGTGTGCCGCGCAGCTCGCAGCTAGGCTGGCGCCACGCTTTGCCGGCCATGCAGCTGAAGGCAGCTACGTGGTGTGCCTCCTGTAATCCTGTGCCTCCTCCGCTCCCCTCGGCTCCCCTCCGCTCCTCGCCAGCGGCTACTCGACCAAGAAGATTGGCGAGAACGTGGAGTGCGAGATCATGATGGTGGTGCTGGAGGAGGCGTCCGAGAGCTACAGGTGCATCGGGGGGCCGCACCATGGGCCAGGTCGCGGCACGAGGGCTGTCCTCGGCAGCGCATGGGCGCAGCCAGGCACATGCGAGCGCCGCTGCCGCAGCTTCCAGTGCAAGTGGCCGGCCTTTGCTGCTGCTGGCGCTGGCGCGAGCGCTTAGCCGACACCCTACCCCGTATGCCCTTGGCTCCTGTCGCGGGTACCAGGCCCGAGATCGTCAAGCCCATGTCGTCCGACAACACCGACGACCTGGAGCGCAACGTGGCCACCATTGTGGGATGGATCCGCGGCATGCTGGCGGGGGCGGGGCGGGGGTAGCAGGGTTTGTGGAGGGCAGGGGGGGCAGGGGCCTGGAGGGTGTGAGCC
>BDDC01000323.1:17975-33448 GCA_001662425.1 Chlamydomonas sphaeroides
TGGGGGTGGCATCGCTGCGGGGCCAGGGGCCGGGAGTTACCCAAGGTGGGAGCTTGAGTAGTGCGGGACCTGACGGATCAGCGGTGCAGCGTGCAGAGGGGTATGGGTAGCTGCCGCCTAGGCAGAGCGTACGGCAGGCGGCGGCGCCCGTGGCAGTGGGCGGCTGAGCGCTGTGCGGTCTTGGGCAATGGGGGTAGTCGGGCACATCAGCTGCCAGCACGCAAACACATGTGCGTGGCCGTAGGCTGTGGGACATACCGTACCTCGACGGTAGAACTAGGTGTCAGGCAACGGGCAGTGCTGGCTACAACCAGGGCTCCGTATGGGGCGTGGCGGCACGTCACATCGTGGGCGACCCCATGGCCCAGCGGCCAGGCCACAGGCTGTGCCCGGCGAAGTGCAGTTGGTAAAGTAAATGTGAACCCATGTGAACCGTGTTTCCGGCGCTGTGGTGCCGTGCATGTGACGTGTTGTGTTCAAGTGTTTGTTGTTTGTGTTGCTCGTTTGTGAGGCGGAGCGTATGCTCGCGTCCGCCCCTGCGTGTGGGTTTGCTGTGCCCTGGTGTTGCTGCGGTGACAGCTGTTGTGTGTGGACCGATGGGCAAAACGCAAGCCCCGTGGGAGAAGGCCCCGTAGCGCGGTAGCGGGCAAGGCCGGGGGCCGGTGTCAATCGCGCACGGCCCCGTGTACGTTTGGTGGACAGGTGCGCATGGGGAGCAGGCAGTAGGATGTAGGACGGGAGGAAGGATAATCAAGGTGTGCCGTGGGGCGCAAGCCTGATAGTACAGGACGGGGCGGCGCTGCGACGCGCGTGATGGCGGTCACCTCATGAGGTGTCATGCGGTGCATGCGCCCCCCCGGGGCGCTTAGGCGCCAGACGGCGCCGCTACGAATGCGGCTTGTGTGGCTTGGCATGGCGCTGCTGTGCAAGAGATGGCGTTGATGGAGGTCACAGGAGTGGAAGGAGGCAGGGCACATGAGCATGCACGGTAGTGTCCGCGTCCCCTCCTTAGGCATCGCTGACCCCTCCTTAGGCATCGCTGACCCGCCCTGTGTAAGCCTGTGATGCGTGGCTTCCTTGGGACTTTGCATGCTCAAGAATGGTCGGTGGCTGGTCCGCAAGTTCGTGCGGCCTGATGCGCTGAGATTGCGCGTGCCGGCCAGGAACCCCAAAAGAGCTTCGGCAACAGGGTCAGGCGACCTGCCGATGTTGGGCTGCGCTGGTTCTAAGACGTGGCCAGAGGAAGAAATAGAATAGGGTTACAGAGGTTGGGCTGGCCATCTGCCCGGCACGTTCTAGAGCAGATAGCCGGGGAGGGGCCTTTCAAGGGAGCTAGCTGCAGCGCCGTGGCGGGAGGAGGGGAGGGGAGGGGAGCAAGGCGCTAGCGAGGCAATGCGGAGGGAGGTGGTCTTCAGCAGGGAGAGCCCCCGGGGTAGCAGCGGCCATCAGTGTGTTGCGGCCGTGCCCCCGAAGTCAACGGCCTGTGATGCCGTGCGAATGACGGGCAATGCCGCCGACTGCGGCCAGCTGCGCGCTGGTGAGGAAGTCTAAGGGGGTCTGGTCCTAGGGGGTCAGGTCATCAGGCGTCTGTCATCAGGCTCAATACAGCCCCTTTCGTTCAGCTCCTTCCCCTCGTCCAACCCCCCTAAAACACACGCTCAAGATCGGTGTGGTACGGCAGCCTCGCTCGCGCTGCGCGCCACTCCTGCCTGCACATCAACGAAGATCACTGCTTGCTGTATTTAGCAGTGAACCAACTTGCCAACATGCAGCTGTGCAAGCAGCGCGTCGCCGCGCACTCGCGCAGGGCCGAGGCCCGCGTGCAGCAGGCCATCAGCGGTCGCCGAAGCAGCCCCAGCTATGGCGCGGCGCGGATGGTCGGTGGCGCGAGGCGCGCATCGTCGCTTCGGGTGCAAGCGCAGGCCGCTGCGCCCCCTGTCGCAACCCCAGCCGGCCTGGCCGGGACTGTGGCAATTGGGACGCGGAAACTGATGGCTGCTGCGGCCTTCAAGGGCTCGAACGTTATCGTCGTTGGTGAGCAAACGCGCGGTCGCGCGATTGCGCGGGCTGAAGCGAGTTCGCACCTGCGGGCTGCTCGTGTTGAGCGCACACGGCCCATCAACGAGGACTCGCTCGGGTTATCGTGTTAGCCAGGAGCTCCAAGCAGCTTCTCGTCGAGTTTGGGTGGTGGGTGGGACGTGACCTGACACCGCACCCTTGCCACGGCCTGTTGCACGCCCACCACAGGCGGCCAGGGCCAGCTGGCTGTGCGCCTCATCAAGGACCTCATCACCTCGGGCTTCAAGGTCACCGCGGGTGCGTCCTGCGCCTACCGTATGTTGCGAGCCCCGGGGCTGAGGCGCGTGCAACGGAAACCGCACCCCCGTACGCGCTGGGCTAGCGTTGCGTTGACTGGGTGGCGTCACCCACGCCATCCTACCCAACGCCGTGTTGCGCGCTGCTCCCATTGAACCCTGCTATCGTCCCCTCCCATGGTCCCCGCGCAGCGGTGTCGGACCTGGAGGCCGCCACGGCCGCCTTCTCGTTCTTCAAGCGCTACGAGCTGATCGACAAGGCAAGCTCTGCTTGCCACAGCTGCAAACGCCGCCGCCAGCCCGCGGTCCGCCGCAAAGCGCAGCAGCAGCTGGCGTGCATGTGTCGGCTACACAGGCAGCTGGCGCAGCGGCACTCAGCTGCCCGGCCTTTGCGCACCCGCCCCCGTGCAGGCCGCCGCCGCCAACCTGAAGCTGGTGTCCATCGCGGCCCTGGAGGAGGACGAGGCGACCGTCAAGGCCCTGCCCAAGTGGGTCGGCCGGGGCCTGAGGCCTGGGGCCTCGCGCCACGCAAGGCGGCTCAGCTAGCGCTGTGCCGCAGCGCGGCTAGCAGCGCCGTCCGGCGTGAGCTCGCTTGGTGACCTCGCTGCCCTGTTGCTTTGCGACGCAGGCGCGCCAAGGTGGTGGTGGTTGACGGCGACGTCGAGCCGAAGGGCAAGACCGGCGCCAAGGTGCGCGCGAAGCACATGCAGCTGCTGGAGGGACCGCCAACGTCTGCCTGCGTCTTAGTCCCTCCAAATATATGGTCGCGTTGCCCAGCGCTCCTGACCCATGTTGCTTGCCGCCGCCGCCCGCTGCAGGAGGTCACCATTGCGCTGGCGCTCATGGAGGCCACCTCGGGCAGCAGCCTGGTGCGTGGGTCCGGGAGAGGCGCAAGGGGGGCCAGAACTGCAAGGGGGCCCAGGGCTGTAAGGGGGGCCAGGGCTGCGAGGTGAGCCAGGGCTGCAAGAGGGGCTAGGGCTGCAAGAGGGGCCAGGGCTGCAAGAGGGGCCAGGGCTGCAAGAGGGGCCAGGGCTGCAAGGGGGGCCCAGGGCTGTAAGGGGTGCCAGGGCTGCGAGGTGAGCCAGGGCTGCAAGAGGGGCCAGGGCTGCAAGAGGGGCCAGGGCTGCGAGGGGGCCAGGGCTGCGAGGTGAGCCAGGGCTGTAAGGGGGGCCAGGGCTACGAGGGGGCCCAGGGATGCGAGGGGGGCTAGGGCTGCGAGAGGAGCCAGGCTTGCAACGGAGGGCGCTGCCTTGAGGCCAGGGCCGTCGGGGGTCCCAGCGCTGCAATACAGAGGGCTGCAAGCGAGGGGGCTGCCTTCGGCTCTGCAAGTGTGACAGTGTCGTGCGCCTGTATACGTGCAGGTGCTCGTGTCGACTGCGCCCGGCGCCGCTGCGCCCAGCGGCGGCCTCTTCGGCGGCCTCTTCGGTGCGCCCAAGGCCGCGCCGGTTGGCGCGCCGGTTGAGAAGCTGGGCCGCATTGAGCAGCAGGTGTGTGCGGTTGGGGCCATTGGGACCACAGATACCAAGCAACATGCGTACATGCCGCCTGCGTGTCCCCTGCAAGGCCGTGCTGGCACATATGCTGGCGCCTGGCGGTCCCCTGTAACCAGTGCGGCATCCACGGCCGCCCCGCGGCCCCTCCCTACTGGTTCCGAGGTTGCCGGTTCACCCGGACCTGCCTTCGACACACACCTTCTCTTCCCCAGGTGGCTGAGAGCGGCAAGCCGTACAGCATCGTGCGCGCCTACGGCACCGACCGCACGCCCGACGGCGCCGAGGCGGGCAGCTACCTGCGCATCGCCACGCAGGGCTCCATCCCCACGTCCATGACCACCTCGCGCGCCCAGGTGCGGGCGACCTTGGCGTGGGGCCTGTGGGCTGCCGTCGTACCTCAGCCAATCCAATCGATGGAGCTGTCGATGAAGTCAATAAATCCAGGGCTGGCTGTGGGGACAGACCGCACTGGTTCCTTGGGCCCGGCGGAGGTGGAGGATGCTCCAGGGCATGGGTTCGCCGAGCCTGCGGCTGGGCTGTGCGGGGCTGAGCCCCGCGCAGCAGCCGCCTGGAAGGGCTGGGGCTCATGCAGGGGCCGCGCAGCCAGGGCGTGGCGCCTGCTGAAGCGGGCTGCTCTCGCACTGCGGCCCTGGCGCCCCCTGCAGGCGGCGATGGTGGTGGCGGAGGTGCTCAAGGCGGCCGGCTCCACCAACGAGATTGTGTTCGAGGTGCACCGCTGGGCCGGGGCGCCGCCGCGCCCTGGGCAGGATGGCGGGCAGCAGGGGCATAGCATGGTGTTCGCATGCGCAGTCCTTGCCGCGAGCGGTCGGAAGGGCTAACGGCGGGGTCGAGTTGCCGAGCGACTGCCGCAACGCACCGAGGTTGTGAGCCACGGAACGGTGTTCTCGCCCGCTGCTGCATGGTCTTGTGGATCACGCCAGACTGCATGCATGGGCCGGCCGACAGCCAGGCACAGCCGCCAGCGCACGCGTGGGGGCCAACGCCGCCTGCCTCGTGGTCCTGCGCTGACGGCCTGCGCCCCTGCATCCCTGGCCGCCTGCTGGTCCAGGTGGCCTCCACGCCCGAGGAGGAGCTGTCCGTGGCCGATGCCGTGGGCGAGGTGCGTCGGCGCGGGGGTGTCGCTGCCTGGCTGCCTGGGTGCATGCGGCGGCATCCTGTGGACCCCTGCCGGAGCGGCCCCCGCGACTGGGGCCTGGCCGGCCTGGCGCAGCCCCCACAGTACCAACTGTCCTAGCAGCCCAGCCCACTGCTGTTGCTGCCGCCTCTGCCGCTACTGCTGCTCTGCCTCTTTGCTTGTCAGTCTTTCCCTCACTGTCTCCGGTCGCTGCACGAACCCGGCGTCCGCGCAGATAGTGGCCGCCGCCGAGGCGGCCGCCGTCGAGGCCAACATCGCCGCCGCTGAGGAGGCGGCCAAGAACGCGGCCCCCGCCATTGGCCTGTTCGGCCTTGGCACTCGCAGCGTTGCCCGCAGCAAGGCGGCTGAGGAGGTGCGCCGCGGGGTGGCAGCAGCGCGCGGGGGCGGAAGAGGGCTGTGGATGTTGCGCCCGAAGAGGGAGGGCCCGGGTGGCAAGGTTGCGGCAAGCTTAGCTTGCTGATTTCGCCGAGAGGTTGCTGTGGGACGCCTTTGGCATTCACGCAGCTGCAGTGCCGAACGCTGATCGCGCGATACAGGGAAGGGGGTTGTCCAGAGCCTGTGTGTGTGTACCCAAACACGCAGCCGGCCAAGGAGGAGCCCAAGGTCGAGGAGGAGCCCAAGAAGGTCGGCACCGGCTTCTTCAGCTTCGGCGGCACCGGCAAGGTGCGCGAGACGCAGGCCGCTGGCGCGCCTTGTGCTGGCTAGCTGCTACCGGCAAAGCCCGTGGTACATATGTTATGCCGGGCTACAGTACGTTAGCAAGCGAACCCCTTTTCGTTGTTGCCGGTACGCTTGCACGTCCGCAGGTGGCGGTGAAGAAGGAGGAGCCCAAGGAGGAGGAGGCCCCCGCCATCGGCACCCGCAGCGCGCGCCGTGCCGCCGCCGCGCGCGCCGCTGCTCTCGAGGAGGTGGTGGTGGAGGAGGCGCCCAAGAAGGCCGGCAGCGCCTTCTCCTTCAGCTTCGGCGGCACCGGCAAGGTGCGCGGGCCTCGATTGCCTGCCGCGCCCGACCAGGGCACCTTCGTCATTACCGTTCCCACACGGCCCCACGCTGCCAGGTGGCTGCCAAGAAGGAGGCGCCCAAGGAGGAGGAGGTGGTTGTGGAGGAGCCCAAGAAGGCCGGCAGCGGCTTCTTCAGCTTCGGCACTGGCAAGGTGCGAAGCCAGGCTGCCGGGGCCAACCTGTATGCCTGGCGTGGTTCCTGCTCAGGAGGAATGCTCTTAGGGGCGTACAGCAGCTGTGCCGCAAGGCGTGTTGCCGTCGGGCTTGACTGCGCCCGCTTGTCACGTCCTGCATGCTGGCATTTCTCACCGGCAGGTGTCCGCCAAGAAGGAGGCCCCCAAGCAGGAGGTGGAGGAGGAGGAGCCCGCGCCCAAGAAGGCCGGCACCGGCTTCTTCAGCTTCGGCGGCACCGGCAAGGTGCGCGAGACGCTGGCGCGCCTAGCTGGGGCTGCCGGGCTCTGGCACCCTTGGCGGCAGCCCTGGGTGCAGCAAAAGCCGAGTGCTGCTTCGGCAGCCTGTCCACAGGGGCTGCCTGTAGTCTGCAGCACCCACTGCCAAGTCGCACTGGCGTGCCGTCGTAGCGCACTGACTAGGCGGCGCGATGTGGCCAGCTGCCGTCCCCGGGCGCCAGAGGCGGTGGCCCTGGCTGACCCCATGGGCTCGGCCCCTGCCCTGCTCACCCGCGACGCCGCCCCCACGCCGCCAGGTGGCTGCCAAGGAGGAGCCCAAGGTGGAGGCCAAGGAGGAGCCCGCGCCCAAGAAGGCCGGCACCGGCTTCTTCAGCTTTGGCGCGCCCAAGCGCGCCGCCGAGGAGGAGGAGGAGGCGCCCGCGCCCAAGCGCGGCGGCACCGCCATCCGCGCCCGTGCCGCGCCGCCCGCCAAGGAGGAGCCCAAGCCGCGCACCGGCACCACGGTCCGCGGCCGTGCGGCGGCGCCGGAGCCCAAGCCGGAGCCGCCCAAGCGCAGCACGTCGGTCCGCAGGTGCGTCCTGAGGACAGCGCGATGACGACGTGGCAGCTGGGCCTGCCGCAACCCGTTGCGCAACACGTCCGCCGTGCCCCACAACCCCTGCCGTTGCGCCCCGTGCCGTGCGGTTGGTCCGCAGGGTTGCGGAGCCCGCGCCCGAGCCGCCCAAGCGCAGCACGTCGGTCGTGCGCGCCCGCGCGCCCGAGCCGGCGCCCGCCAAGAAGGCGCCGCCGCCGCCGCCGCCCGCCAAGAAGGCGCCCGAGCCGGTGCGCAAGGCGGCGCCCCCGCCGCCGCCCTCCCGCTCGTCCAGCACCACCCGCAGCGGCACCAGCAGCACCAGCACCAAGTGAGTGCCGACAGGTTCTGGGGACGGGGTGGAAGAGATGCGCGTAGGTGTAGACACTGTACGTTTACTAGTTGAGTCTGCAACGCGATCTGGCAGGCCTGTGCGTTGGTCGCGTGTGGGATGCGGGCTTCGCTAGGGATTCCAGTAGACGGCTCGCGGGAGCTGGGTTGCGGCGGCGGTGAGGAGGGCGTGCGGATTGGGTTGTGGTGCGGATGCTGACGCCCCTGCCGTGTGTCCGTGTGCATCCGCAGGAGCACCCGCGCCGCCCCCGAGGAGCCGGCCTTCCGCCCCGGCACCCGCGGCGCACGCCTGGAGGCTGAGCGCGCCGCCAAGGCCGCGTCGCAGCAGCGCAAGAAGTAAGGGTTGTGGCAGGGGGAGTGAGCACATAGCTCCATCGCTGGAGCGCGCAGCTGTGGGAGGGGGCGCAGGGCAGGGGCGAGGTAAGGATTGAGGCTGGGCGACACGGATCTTGCGAGGCAGGCGGGGTGGGGTGCAGGGCGGATGGGCAGGCCGTGCGTGGTGACTGGTGTACGGCTGCGTGCGTACGGGCAGCATAAGGCAGAGGGTATGCACCCCAGGTGCAATTTGGAGGAGGGACAGAGAGGCGTGGAGGTTGCTAATGACGTGTGTGGCATGTTAGTTGTGTGCGGATGGCTTCAAGTGCCCGCAGCGGTGTGGGCCGACGCCTGGCAGCAGTGCTCGCTGTACGGCTCGCGCACAGGAGAGGCGCGCATGGTTGCAGTCAAGGAGAGGCTCGCCATACCGGACCGAGGAAGGTCATGGAGTGTTGGCGAAAGCGCGACCAGGCGTCATGTAAGAAATACAGTCCGGTGAGACGTTGATTCCATGTATGCCAAATTCTGGGCGCCCTGAGGAGACCTCCGCTCTACGGCATTTAGCTTCATTGCTAAAGAATCCTCAGGCCAGGGCAGGGATCTCCCATTATAGTCGTCGTCCTAGGTTACCATGTCCTGCGCTTCTTTTGTCATACCTCGTGGTAGTGAGGCGCAGCTGGTGCGCTCGCAAGGCCGGCAGCACAAGCGACCCGCCATGCGCAGCATCAGAGCGCTGGCCCTTCGGTTACGGCTGTAGAAATCAGACAGCGCGTGCTCAATGTCACCGGCAGGCCGTTACACGGCCACGTGGCACGCGCCGATGGGCTTCCGCCGTACAAAAGCAAAACTACGGCCAGCCCCACAAATCGACGGCGGCTCACATGGCGTGCCCCGACACACCAATCCTCTGCACAACACACCTGCCTGCACGGCAGACGTGCAGCCCCTCGTCCGAGTCGCACGCGCACGCTCTCGCTCGACACATACTTCACCACCCGCTCCCGTCCGTGCAAGTCCGACCACTGTCAGATGGTGTACCTCGCCACCGCCACGCACATGCACTCCTGCTGCTAAACGCTAAGCTAATCAGTCCGTATCAGATGCTCTACATTGCTGTGCCGTGATGCTCACAGCTCGTCCTTGACCTCAGCCTCCTCGGCCGCCTCCTCAGCGACCTCCTCCGCGGCGTCGTCGCCAGCGTCCTCGGCCACCTGCAAAGAAGGCATGAGGCACGTTAGCTCATCACACATGAGACTCTGCGCCGCGGGCACACATGCAGGGTCACACATGCAAGGGCACAGCGCCACGGGCGCCGTGCTGACAGCGCCAGGACTGCCATACCCACAGCGCGCCCAGCAGCTGCAGCTCACCTCGAGGGACTCAACGCCGAGGCTCGACTTGAGCATGCCGTACATGCGCTGCGAGAAGGCCTTGGGGTCGTCCGGCACGAAGCCGCTCTCGAACAGAGCGGTCTCGTACAGCAGGCGTGCAGAGGCGGTGGTGGCCTCGTCCACGGTGTCCTCGGTGGCGGCCGCCAGCTTGTCCTTGAGCGCCACAATGAGCGGGTGGCTGGGGGGGCGGGAGGGGGAAGCACGGGCGCAGCAGAGCGTGAAAAGATTGCGCAGACACCAGCGAGCGAGGCATTGAAGGACTAGGTCGAGTACCCATAACCTAGGCTGTGAACTGGAATGGAAGAGCGTTGGAAGGGCAGCCCGCAGGTCCACAGGGGGGCCAGGGAGGGCAGGGCGCTCACCGGGGGTTGATCTCCAGGGTGCGCTGAGTGGGGGTGAACGAGGCACCCGGGCGAGAGAAGGCCTGGGCGCGCATGATGCGCTCCATGTTGGCGCTGTTGCCGTACTTGCCGGTCACCACCACGCAGGGCGTGGTCGAGAGGCGGCTCGACACCTGCGGCCAGGGCAGGCGGAGGTGACCAATTAACTTGCGGCTTCCGCTCATTTACTGGCGTGTGTGTGTAGTTAAGGCTTCTGAGGCAGCTTCATCGCCGCGCCGCTGCGTCTCCATCACTTTTCACACTCCGCAGCGTACGCCCCCAACTGGCGCACCTTGACGTTCTGCAGGTTCTTGTCGTCGGCGACCTTCTTCCACCACTTGGTGAGGTCCTTGAAGCTCTCCTTGAGCTCCTTGTCCTTCTTCTTCTCGACCTGGAGCGGTGGTGAACAGCAACAACAATGTCAATGCCCCGCCAAGGGAGCAAAGGCCACCGTGCGGCAGCATGTCTCCCGTGTCCCGCTTCCTTGCCCGCCCCGCGTACCTCGTCCTTGTCGGTCATCTTGAGGTCCTCCTTGCTGGCGTTGGCGAACTTCTTGTCGTCGTAGTCCAGCAGGTGGCCCATCACGTACTCGTCGAGCACGTCGGTGAAGAAGATCACCTGGGCGGAGGGCGGAGCGAGGGGGCAGAGCCGCACGGTCAGTTGTGGGCGAGCAACGCACGAGGAAATCGGCAGGAGGCAGGGTCCTTACGACGCCTGAGCAAATTGCAGCCGGGCCACCAGCGCCTCACCTCGTAGTCCTTCTTGAGCAGCTGCTCGACGAAGGGCGAGTTCTCGACCTCTTCCTTGCTGGTGCCTGAGGGGGAACACGCGATACGACAGCCCAGTAGGGATCAGACGGCAGGCTTGCTCTTCCTTGGGAGCTGCGCTAGCAGACATCTGCGCCCCGCGCTCCAGGCCAGACTACTCATCCACAGCGTCCCCAGTCCCATCGAGCCCACCCAAATGCTCACCGGCGATGTAGTAGATGTTGCTCTGGCCCTCCTTCATGCGGCTGATGTACTCGTCCAGGGTGGTGAACTTGTCGCCGCTCTTGTTGGTATGGAAGCGCAGCAGCTTCGCCAGGCGGTTGCGGTTGGTCGTGTCCTCGATGATGCCCAGCTTGATGGCGCGGCCGAACTGACAGGACGGTGTGCCAGGGGCGGGCAACCAACGAAACGCATCAAGCAGGCCGGGTGGTCGCCAGGCGAGGGTTTCCAGCATGTGAGGATGCGGCGGCATAGCGTGTGGACGTTGCAATACGACCCCGTCCCCCGCCCTGCACCAAATGTGCTGCTATTGCCGCACCTGCTCCCAGAACTTGGCGTACTGGCCGCACTCCGTCTCCGAGGGCTTGTCCTCGGTCTCGCCCTTCTCTGCAAGCCGGAAAGAGGATGATCAGTCGCAACAACGTCATCACCCATGTTCCTTGTTTAGTCAGCGATGACGCCCTCTGCATTCCAGCAGCGTTCCAATGGGCCTCCAGCCGTTCCTGGAGCAGGCCGCAGGCATCGGCGCCCCATGGATGTGGCGCCCCGAACCACCCCACCGGCACTCGTATCGCCCTGCGGCCGCGCTCACCCTCCATGGCCTTGCACTTGAGCTCGGTCTCCGACATCTTGCGGATCATGTCCAGGACCTTGCGGACAACCTAAGATGGCACGGCACGGCAGCAGAATGCAGCGTCTCAGGTGCATACGAAGCGAGCCATACCAATCCGCTTTCACTGCCCGGGGGCGAGCTGCAACCCGCTAACCCTCTCTCGAATCTTCGCTCAGCCCCCTTGCCAGCCCCGCGCACCTTCTTCTTGATGGTCTTCAGGGCGGAATCCTGCTGCAGCATCTCGCGGCTCACGTTGAGCGGCAGGGTGTCCGAGTCAACCATACCCTTGACGAACGACAGGTAGCTGCCAGGGGAAACGAGGAGGCACACGATGCGTCAGCTGAACCGTTGCTGATGAAGAACGGTCCTCGAGAGCCTACCGCTCAGCACCGCCCACACGTTGCGCCCACCCGCATACACCAGCGCGGATGACGCCCGCCCGTCGTGCTGCTCGCCCGCGGCCCTCGTGCTCACCGGGGAATGAGCTCCTTCATGTCGTCAGAGATGAACACGCGGCGCACGTACAGCTTAAGGCCGTTCTGCGCCTTCTCGTAGTACTTGTCGTAGAAGTCGTACGGCGAGTACGAGGGGATGTACAGGATCGAGCGGAACTCCACGTCACCCTCAGCCTTGAAGTGGCTGTACGACAGGGCGTCAGTGTAGTCCTGCGGTAAGGAAACAGCCGGCGGGCCTTTGTCAGGGACAAGACGACACCCATACTTGCAGCGACCCTGGGTCAGCAAGACCCATCCTCCACACGCAGGAGAGCCGCAGGCCGAGGGCAACCAGGGCCGCAACAAGGGCCTGAGTGTCTTGCAACCGCAGCCGCTTTTCGCTTACGCCCACGCGCAACGCGCGCAACAAGGGCCGCGACTGGCCCCGCGGCGACCCTGGTATAGCGATCTGCTGCCGCCTCTCGCCCACGCCCATATGCTGCAACGCCGCACCTTGGACACGGCCTTGTAGAACTTCTGGTACTCCTCCTCGGTCACCTCGCTGGGCTTGCGCAGCCAGATGGCCTTGTTGTCGTTCAGCAGGTCCCACTCCAGGCGCTTCTCCCTGGTGGCACAGACAGCAGGAGAGGGTCGGCGGATGAGTGCGTAGGGTCGGCACGGCGCCTTGCCCTGCACCCCTCCCCTGCCGACGACGGCAGACCACCCAACGCAGGCACCAGCATTGCGCTGCGGCCTCACTTGCGGGTTGGCTTGGCCTCGGGCTCCTCCTTGGTCTCCTCCTCGGCGTCCTCAGCGCCCTCCTCTGCGAGCGCGACGCGGGAGGTGCACGTCAGTCACGCTACCATGAATAACCAGCGAATGCAACCACACAGTGCAGAGCAGCGGCAGCACCCGCAATTTCCCGACATGCCTCGCCTCCACCCATGCAGCCAGCCCAGTCCCGCCCCTGAGCGCAGGGCCCCACCCACCGTCCTCGGTGTCGTCCTCCTCCTCCTCCTCAGCGGCCTCCTCCTCCTTGGCCTCCTCCTCAACGGGGACCTCGACCTCCTTCTCGCTCTGCATGGACACGAGCGGACAGGGGTTGAAACGTCAATACCCTTGGGCTTGTCGCCACGTCATAGAAGCCATGCCGCCGTGATGCCGCCAAAACAGGGGATTTGGAATCGTCCGCCATGCGCAAAGTGACATGATAGCGGCACGGATGCTCATCGTGCCGCTCCACGCCAAAGCAGCGAGGACCGCCCCGGTGCCCCCCAACCTCACCACCACCGCTGCACCCACCTGGAGGTAGATGGGGAAGTTGATGAACTCGCTGTAGCGCTGCACCAGCTCGCGGAGCTTGGCCTCGCTGGCGTACTCCTGCGGAGCACATGGGGACACCATGTTCAGTAAGCTTGCTGGCGGTGCCTTCGCCTCGACTAGCGCCTGCCCAGCCGCTTCATCAAATCACCCGACAGGCGGCACCTTGCTCCTTGTAACCGCAAGTCGCCTCGCACAACGACAGCAGTAGGAACACAGTCCCAGCCGCCGCACCTGGGCCTCCTCCTTGAGGTGGATCTTGATGAGCGTGCCGCGGCCCAGGGCCTCGTTCTCGGTGTCCTCAGAGATGGTGAAGCTGCCGTCGGCGGTCGACGCCCAGATGTACCTGGGTTGACGAGTGGTAACAGCCAACGCGCGGGATCCCGTCAGCGTTGCGCCACACACTCATCTATAACTTTCCGTACAAATAAACACACATGCATGCTGCCGTGACACTTTCCTTTTGAAATGAACACACGCATGAAAGCATACAGCCGACCGGCCGAGGTACGGACGCACGGGGCCTGGAACGCTGCGTGAGCGGGGCATGTTCGCTGCGGCGCGGACTCACTGCTTGTCGTCGTTGTGCTTGGACACAACCTCGACGTAGTCGGACACCAGGTAGACCGAGTAGAAGCCCACACCAAACTGGCCGATGAGGTTCATGTCGCCACCCTTCTGCATCTGCTCCAGGAAAGCTGTGGTCCATGGCGGGGGGTGGAGGGGGCGTGTCAGCGCGTAGCAACACAGGGGCGTCCAGGCCACGGCTGCGTGCGCCCGCCGCCGTCTCCGGCACGTAACCCGAGCCACGGACCGTGCCCCCGTCCTTTGCAGGCACCTACCAGAGGTGCCGGACTTGGCGATGGTGCCCAGGTTCTTCACCAGGTCGTCCTTAGTCATGCCAATGCCGCGGTCGCGGATGTTGAGCGTCTTGGTGGCCGGGTCCAGCCAGATCTTGATCTCCAGGTTGGCGGTGTCGCCCTCGCCCAGCATCTCCTTGTCGGTGAGCGACAGGAAGCGGATCTTGTCCAGCGCGTCCGAGGCGTTGGAGATGAGCTCACGAAGGAAGATGTCCTTGTTCGAGTACAGCGAGTGGATGATGATGTCCATGAGGCGGTTCACCTCGGCCTGGAAGGTGAACTGCTCCGCGCCCTCGCGCAGGCGGCGGTTGGTGCCCTGCATGCTGTTGGCCTCACTGCAGGGGCGAGGGGTGAAGGGAGGGGGCGGGCAGGCACATGTCAGCACGCTGTGAGCCGTCAGTAGAATACAGCAGGCAGAACCGTTAAGTGGGGCCGCGTGGCCAAAAGGCAAGAGGAACAGCATGGCCTGACCGGGCACGCCAACCGCAACAGCCGGGAGCCCGCGCACCGGTCGACGGTGTTGGTGTCGGTCGCGGTGGCGTGGCCAGAGGCGACGCCGTTGTCAACCTTCGGCATGCTCGAGAGGTCAATGGTGGAGTCGACAGCATCCTGGGCGAAGCAGGCTGCGGGCGCATAGGCAAAAGAACGCCATCAGCGCATGTGTCGCCACAAGCAACGTCGCTTCGTCGATACCACGCGATCACGCACCTGGCGCCACGAGGAGCGCCAGCCCTGCCACAAGCAGCAGGGCGGTGGCCTTGCGGGCCATTTTGGTTAAGCGACGTCCAGAACGATCGCGAAGTGTAACACCCCTGCAACTATATAGGGAGCGCAGTAAGCGCCAGGAGACAGTCGGCAAAACGCGTATGAAACGCTGTGGTAGCGCAGGCCCACAAGCGACATACTTCAGGCTTCGGGAAGGCTGCATGCATGGGGGGACAGCCTGTCGCGCCAAATGCGCGGTCTGCGAACAGTCCCTTAGCAGCTGACCTGCATTTGTGACGTGTTATTATAATCAATGCGCACTGCTGAAGCCGCACTCTTGTCACTTGTCCCAGGGGTCATGCCATGCTCAGGGCAGAGAGGTCTGAGATGCCGCTCTTGCGGGTGGGCGCCCAGTATTCCATTTCCTCGGCGTTGCTCTGTTTCCTCACTTATGAGCGACAAGCGGGCGCTTGGATGGTGACTGTGTCGAGTTTGCAGCGAGGCCGAGCGCTGCCTGCTGGCAGGGCAGCTGGCAGGGCGGCGGTCAATGGCGGTCAGACAGTGACGCGGGCCTCCAGGGGTGATCACTTATGGACTGCGGCTGCAAGATATGCTGTGGCGTGCAAGCCGCGGCCATGAGCAGGGCGCCAGGAGGGGTGATCACCCCTCGGCGCCAGCCTGTCGTCCTGGTAGCCGTGGGGGCGACACTGTAACACCATTCATCCTTGCTGTGGTATCAACGTCTCCGTCTGAAAGCCTTGGGAAATAGGAAAATAAAGGACGACTGTGCTCAGTCGGCATCCTCGCGAATGAGCGCCAAGAGGCCTGCGGGGTTGGGTATGACCCTTCCCAAGGACGCAGGGGCGCGAAACGGGCGGTGGGTGTGGGGCATGGGGTGTGGAGCCGCGAGCGGGCGCATTAAAGCGTATGCTGGGGCTTCGGCGCCCACGCGGGCAAGAGCCTGGTCTGTTGCGCCTCTGCCATGATTGGACCAGCGCACAACGCACCATGACACCTGCGCACCAGATGCCGCTGCGCCGCGGGGGTCTTTGCCTGTGATCGTGTCCGCTTCGGGCCTTGGCAACCCCGACTGTCTCTGTTCTCAGTCCCTCGCTTTGGCCTTATCGACATTCCCTCGACGATGTTTGCCCCCCCCCCCCCCCCCCCCCCCC
>BDDC01000323.1:33813-59529 GCA_001662425.1 Chlamydomonas sphaeroides
TAGATGCCACGCGGTACAGCGACGCAGCAGGGTGGTAGCGGGCGCGCACCCGGCGAGGACGGCCTGGCGTGGACGGCCCGGCGTGGAGGAGGGGAAGGTGATGACGGGTGATGGTTGCGGGGGAGCCGAGGAGCGCACGACTACCAGTACGCTCGTACGCGGACTACGCCACACTAGCTGTCAAAGCATGGCTCATATCAAAGCATGGCTCATACTGCCAATGTAGGGCGTCGCGGCCGCTGGCTCGCAGGCTGGTGCGACGACGACCGCGCGTCCTGTTGGTGCCCGCCCAGCACCAAGTACGGCCGCAAGCCGCCGCCGCCCGGCTCGCCGCCCTGGGTGCGCTACTCAAGCCTGGGGCGGTCCATGCACCGATGCATGGCCGGCAGGGTGAGCAGCGTGTCGTGAGGTGCCCGCCGTTGGCAGCCGCCGCAGCCCGTGCCCCCGCCGTCAACGCGCGTGCGTGCCGCACCGGCACGACGGCTGAGCGCCAACCGCCAACCGTCAACCGCCAACTGCGGGCGCAACTGCAGGTCAGGGACAGGCGGTTGTCAACGACTGGGGCAACGCGCAGCTGTCGGAGGAGGACCTGGTCGGGCCGACGGTGGGGCGGGGCCGCGGGCGCGAGCGCAGCGAGGGCCGGCCGGCGGCTGCCGGCCCACCCGCCGCGGGGGGAGCCCACGCACGACGCATTGGGAATAATGTGTTTGCGCGGCCGGCGTCCCTGACACCGGCTGACGTGGGCACTGGAGTGTGGCGCGCGCGTCTGACAGCTGCATGCCGCTGCGCCGGGGGCCCAGGGCTTCTGCAACACGGACATCGCCACCATGCCGCAGCACGTGTTGTGAGTGAGGCATTGGCAGGCTGGAGCCCACGTCCGGAGCCGAAGTGCGACAGACCTCAAGAGCTTGCAGCCGGATCGCGATCCGGGCATCCGGAGCGGGGATCGGGCCAGCCGTGTTTCGCTGCGGTGTGGCTGCTGGGCGTGAGCCCGGCGCGCGTGGGCCCCTAACAGCGCGCCCCCGCATGCAGGTGCTGTTCCTCAGCCAGCGACCCATGCCCACCCGTAATGCGGCTTCCGACGCATGTCTTCAACTGCAAGCACAACATTGTTTGAGGCACGCGTGGCGGGCCCGCACGCGGCTGCAGGTGCTGTACAAGGGCCACCCCTGCTACGACCCCAGGAAGGTGCGAGGCACGTGGTGTTGGCAGCGCCGATGGAGATACGCTCCGCCCAACACGGCCCCCCCAGCGCCCCGCAACCCGCGCGCACACCCGGGGTGTGATGTGTGCGTGGGGCGTTCTGTTCTTACTTAACACTTGAACACCCAACCGCGCCCTGCTCCACGACCCACGCGTCACTGCACACCCCCCTCCCCGCCCCGGCTGCAAGGTGCCAGCTGCTGCGCGCACGCGCGCGCCAACGAAACACACCCTCCCATCCCCTTCCCTTACCCATCCCTACCCCTGCCCCTTGCACCCCTGCTGCCGCCCCTCGCGCCAACAAGACTCCGGCTTCAAGCCGCCGCAGCACTAACCCCAGTCGCCGCTGCTGGGCCGCGCGCCCTACGTCCGCGACATCCTGCTCTACCTGAGGGGCGACGTGGGCAAGCACCGCCTGCCGCACTACAGCCGCGGCGTCCGGCAGAAGCTGTACCGGTGCGTGGGCTGCCGCGGCCCGGTGCCCCTCAGGGCTGCGCCTGAGGAGCGGACACGTGGCGGCGGGAGGGGCCCTCGCAGCGCGCGGGGCCAGGTCCTGGGCCGTCCACGGGTGCCGCTGCCCGCGCGGGCCGCTCGGGCCGTAACCCTGCCCCAGCGCCCGCTGCCCGGCCCGGCCCGCGTGCGTGTCTTTCCCCCGCCGCCCCGCCAGGCTGTCGCAGGGGGGCGCTTGGGCCGCCAAGCACCGCGTGTTCATCGGCGACAGGAACGATGTGGCGGGGGAGTACAGCAAGCACTTGGCCAGGTCCGCGTTCTGCGCCGTCGTGCCGGGTGCGCCGCCGTGCGCGGCCAGGGGGAGCTCTGCAGCACTTGTCGCGCGCTCTCGCCGCAGCCCGCCGTCTCGCTGCCCCTCCCCGCCCACCCCCGACGAACGCCGTCCCCCCGCCCCGGCCTCCCTCCCGGCCTCCCCCGCGCGGGCCGCGTCCTGCCACCCATCCCCCTGGCATGCACCCGGGGCGTGCTGTGCCGCGTGTGGGGTTCTGTTTTACTTAACACTGGAACACACGTATATGTGTTCTAACTCTTAACCGACGAGAGACGTGCGATACGTGTGACAGTTTGCCGCCCCTGGGCCCAGGCGACGGCTTCTCCATGCGCATGGAGGACGCGGTGCTGCGCGGCTGCCTGCCGCTCATCATCATGGACCGCACGCACGCCGTGTTCGAGTCGCTGCTGGACCTGGCCGGCCGCAGCAGGGGGCTTGAGTTTGCACTCACGATGTCAGAGTGCAAGGGGAGTGAACGGGGTTGCACCTTGCCCTCCGTCGTTGGCTGGGTTAGCCGCCGGGGCTGCGCGCAGCGCGGGCGCTTGGGCCGCCCTGTTTCGGCCTGCCTGACCACACTGCTGGCACTGCGTCCGGCAGCCACCCCGGCGGCGCGTGCGGCCGCAGCCAGCCTCGGGGCGCGGCTGCCTCGCAGCTGCGCGCCGCCGCCGCTCGGCTGCAGTCGTTCATGAGCCGCGTGCCTTGCCGCCACAGGCCACCTTGTCGTGACATACTGCATCCGCAGCACGACAAGGCCGGAGGGGCAGCGGACCGTACGTCCCGGCACTCCTAGGGGGCACCTCCACCCCCGTGGCGCTGCCGGCGCACGGTAGGCGCACCGCGTGTGCCAGGAATCCTGACAGCCGCTCACAGCGCTAAGGGAACGCTCTCCTGCCATCTCGAGCATTACCTTTTCCGCACATTCGGCACCCTGATAACTAAGAATTCTTAGTTATCAGGGTGCCGAGTGGGCCGGTAGCCGGCTGTACTCTGCCATACACGTAATATGGCGTGACAACCTTGCACCAGCACGTGACGAGCAACCTCGAGTTCAACCGCAACCTGGCCAACCCTGACAATGTGAGCGCGCGGGCTCACGGCATGCCCCCTCGCGCCCCAGCCCTTGCCTCAGTTCCTGTCACACCGCTGCGGTGGCGCGTGGGGTCCGCCGCCGTGCCCCGATGCACGGATACTGACGGGGGGGGAGTGCTGGGCGCCTTGCACCGACCCGTTCGCCGTATCCCTGCCATCCCTGCCTGAACATTGCAGGCCACAGCGGCTTCGCCCACTCCAGCGGACCACCCCTACCAGCCCGTCATCCACTTCCCAGCGCACGCAGACGCGCTAGTGGCCATCCTGCAGGTGCGCCGCGCGGCGCGTATGCGTGTCGTGTAGTGACGCCAAGTGGCGGTGCGAAGTGCCTGATGCGAGCCCCGCAAGGGCCCCGTCGGGCTGCCTGTGTGGGCACGTGTGCTGGGCCGCCGCCGCACCCGCCTGCTGCACGCCTGCCCAATCGCTGCCCGATCGCCGCCGTACGGGCGCGATGCGCTGCTCGCTTCCGGCGTCCACCGCGCAGCAGCATTGCCAGCCGTGCCTGTGTAGTGAAGCATCTTTTCATTCACCAGTCCTCGCTTTGAGCTGACTCACGCGGTGCCCCGCTGCGCCCCTGCCCCTGGCGTCACATGCGCCGCCCCGCCATGGTGGCGCAGTGGCTGCACGGCCGGATGGAGCGGGCAGCAGGCCCGCCTAGAGCGGCACCAGCAGCAGCGGCAACCGGGCTGCGCGGTGACCGGCTTTCGCGGCGCGGCTGTGTCGTTGCACCGGGAGTGGGAAGAGGAGAAAGGCTGATCGATCCCCACCTGGCGGCCGCGCCTGGACCAGCTCGGGGGCCACCCCTGGCAGGCCAGGAGGCCTCCTGTGGAAGGGCCCGTGTGTTGTCGTCTGGGCGCGTCCCTGTCATCTTCAACCAAACATTCGGAGTACGCATGCGGCAGAGCTGGCTGGCACCCCGCCGCCTGACCTACCACAACCGCCGCCCTCACAGCCAGCCGCCCAGCTGGCAGGCACGGCGCGCCTTGCCTACCAACTCGGCAGCCAGCACCGGTACGCTTCCCCTTGCCAGCACCGATGCGCTTCCGCTTGCCGCCGCCAGAGGCCGAGCGCCGCCGCATCCGCGGTCGGCCCCGACTGGCCCAGCATCGGCGGTCTGCCTTGCCTGGCCCAGCACAGCATCACCGCCGCCGCTGCCACGGGACACTCGGCATGGGCCCCTGGCACCGCGGCCAGGGCTTAAGCAACCGCGCGTGCCACGATCCTCTTCCCCGGTAGGCAACGTGTGGCAGGCGTGGTGTGCACTAGAGGCAGTCTGCGGGCGTGAGCAACTGGCAGAGCCCAGGGGGAGCAACTGGCTGGGGCCTCGCAGCAGGGGGCCCAACTGCCCCGCAGCAAGGCCGAGCTGCGGCGCAACAGCCTGAACACGCCAACCTGGTCAAGCAACCCGTTCAGGGTTGCGCTGCGGCGCCCAACATCGTGCTCGTTGGAGGGCCCCACGAAGGCAGGTCTCCTGTGCCACACCCCAACGGCAACAGAAGGTTCATGTAATGGGTGAGTGCAGACCCGGCCTTCCTGGTGTTCCCCTGGAATTCCCAGTCACACGTTAGCGTTGCTGAGGCAGCTTCAGCAGCGTCCCAACCATGAACATGTCCGTGCCGTGGGGGAGGGCGAGGAAGGCGCACTCCGCGTGGGAGAGGGCGAGGAAGGCGGCCTCCGCGCGGGAGAGGGCGAGGAAGGCGGCCTCCGCGCGGGGAAGGCACACGCGAGCCGTGACGGCTAGCACGCGCCAGCTCAAGCTCGATAAATAGAGACAGCTAATCTGTACGTTGACGCGCAAGAATTAAGCCGCAGGGTCGCGCCCGCGGTGTGGGCGATGTCGACGTTTTGGCGCGCTTCTGTTGCGCTAGTGCATTCGCGTGACGAAGTTGCATGCAGGTAGGCCATGGTAGCACTCAGGGCCTGCAAGCTTCGCGAGCTTCGCTTCGGACAGCGTGTCTTTGCACGGCATCGCGCTGTCCTGCATGGAACTTTCCATAGTTATGGCCGAGAGCGACCGACAGTCCAGCCATATTCAACGCTTCACCCACACTTGTCCCTGCGACTACTCTCACATAGACTGAGGGCCGCTTGGCGCCCGACCGCGAACATGGCGCAGTGGAAGGCAGCCGTCGTGCTGCTGGGTAAGTTTGCTGTTCTTCTCGGCTTCTTGGGACTGTAGTTCACCAAGATCTGCCCTATGCAGCGCTGGCATGCGCCTCTTACGGCTTCGGCGTGTGGGCTGAGGAGGAGAAGCTCGGCACTGTCATCGGCATCGACCTGGGCACCACGTACTCTTGCGTCGGTGTCTACAAGAATGGTCGCGTTGAGATCATTGCCAACGACCAGGGTAACCGCATTACGCCCTCGTATGTGGCCTTCACGGACTCGGAGCGCCTGATCGGCGACGCCGCTAAGAACCAGGCCACGGTTAACCCCAAGCGCACCGTCTACGACGTGAAGCGCCTGATCGGTCGCAAGTGAGACCGGCGCGGGGTCTCTGGCTGTTGCCCTGTCGTTTCGCATGCGCCCGTGAATAACACATGCTCATGCCAACCGTCCCCTGCAGGTATGAGGACAAAGAGGTTCAGCGCGACAAGAAGCTCATGTCCTATGACATCGTCGACCGCGGCGGCAAGCCGTATGTTGGCGTCGAAATCAACGGCGAGCAGAAGGCGTTTAGTCCCGAGGAGATCTCCGCTATGATTCTTCAGAAGATGAAGGACACCGCTGAGGCCTTCCTCGGCAAGACCGTCAAGCACGCTGTCGTGACGGTGCCCGCGTACTTCAACGACGCCCAGCGCCAGGCCACCAAGGACGCCGGTACCATCTCGGGCCTGAACGTGGTGCGCATCATCAACGAGCCTACCGCCGCCGCTATCGCCTACGGCCTGGACAAGAAGGGCGGTGAGTGGGGTGTGCGGGGCTCGTGCCGTACCGGCCATGTCCAGAAGTACGAAGTACAGCGGGGCGGAGAGCCCAGCCTTGCCCCCGCCTGATGAGAGCACAGCCTCACCCCTCCCCAGACACCTGCGAGCTCTGCAGTTGGCGTTGTATGTCTCTTGATGTAGCGATGTTCTCATGTTCGTGTCCCGCTCCCGCTCACCCTCGCTCCCCCCAGGCGAGAAGAACATCCTGGTGTTCGACCTGGGCGGCGGTACCTTCGATGTGTCGATTCTGACCATTGACAACGGCGTGTTCGAGGTCATCTCGACGAACGGTGACACCCACCTGGGTGGTGAGGACTTCGACCAGCGCGTGATGGAGTACTTCATCAAGCTCATCAAGAAGAAGTACAAGAAGGACATTAGCGGCGACGCTCGCTCGCTGCAGAAGCTACGCCGGGAGGCCGAGCGCGCCAAGCGTGCCCTGTCCAGCCAGCACCAGGTGCGCAGATGTAGGGTTTAGGTTTGGGTAGAATGGGATTACGTACTGGGGCGGGGCCAGCATGCATGCCGGCGTGGTTCAAATGCAGCGTCAGGTGCTAAGAGGCGCTTGGCCGTGTCCTCGGCACCAAATCACCTGTGCCACGGCCCCTTCCGTCCTCCGCAGGTCCGCGTGGAGATCGAGGCCCTGTACGACGGCGTGGACCTGTCGGAGCCTCTCACTCGCGCCCGCTTTGAGGAGCTCAACATGGACCTGTTCAAGAAGACCATGGGCCCTGTCAAGAAGGTGCGTGCTGGCCGTGAGCAGCGCGCGCGTTCGGATTGTCTGTTTGTAGAACAAATCCTGCGCAACAGGCAGGTTACAAGTACGTACGGGTTGGCTGCGCGTGGTGGTTTTGCTCGTGACATGCCTGATACGAGCAGTTTCTCATGAATTGCTGCATCGCAACGTTGTGCTGCAGGCCATGGACGACGCCAACATGAAGAAGAGCGAGATCGACGAGATCGTCCTGGTGGGCGGCTCCACCCGCATCCCCAAGGTGCAGGAGCTGCTCAAGGAGTGGTTCGACGGCAAGGAGCCCAACAAGGGTGTCAACCCCGATGAGGCCGTGGCCTACGGCGCGGCTGTGCAGGGTGGCATTCTGGGCGGCGAGGGTGAGCTGGGGCACGGCGTGGAAGAACACGGGACACACCAGTTCCAATGGAGCTCACCTGCCGCGGCTGTGATTTGATAGAGCTGGGCGCTATGCCGAATGGTGGTGAGCGGCCTGGAATGAAAACCGTTACGTGATTGCCCCGCGCATCTTTCCTGTCAGGTGGCGATGAGGTCAAGGACATCCTGCTCCTCGACGTTGCCCCGCTGTCGCTGGGCATTGAGACCGTGGGCGGCGTTATGACCAAGCTCATTCCCCGCAACACCGTCATCCCCACCAAGAAGTCGCAGACCTTCACCACCTACCAGGACCAGCAGACCACCGTGTCCATCCAGGTGCGGGCGTGTTAATCGGGGATGTGCTCGCTGGGGATGTGCTTACGAGGCGCCCACGCTGTATGCCGGCTTGTAGTAAGCAAGCTGGCTCTGTAGTCTGGGGCGGCTGACGCCGCTGCAGACACATTCGTAAGCGTCCACGTCCGTGCCGCCTGAAGTGCTGACGTGCCTCTATTGTTGCTTGCGTCTTCCTGACAGGTGTTCGAGGGTGAGCGCGCCATGACCAAGGACAACCACAAGCTGGGCCAGTTCGACCTGAACGGCATCCCGCCGGCGCCGCGCGGCACGCCTCAGATCGAGGTGACGTTCGAGGTTGATGCCAACGGCATCCTGAACGTGGCCGCCGAGGACAAGGGCACGGGCAAGAAGGAGAAGATTACGATCACCGCTGAGAAGGGCCGCCTGAGCCAGGAGGAGATCGAGCGCATGGTGCAGGAGGCCGAGGAGTTCGCGGAGCAGGACAAGGCCGTCAAGGCCAAGATTGATGCCCGCAACTCCCTGGAGACCTATTGCTACAACATGAAGAGCACGGTCGAGGACAAGATGAAGGACAAGATCGATGAGGACGACAAGGAGAAGATTACCTCTGCCGTCAAGGAGGCGCTTGAGTGGCTGGACGAGAACCCCGACGCTGGTGAGTCAGCTTCGCATCTGCTGGGTCCGAGGCGCACTTCCGGGGGTTGGAGCGCTGGATGGAAGGGTTGCGGCAGTGTCAGTGGCTTGCAGCAATCGCCTGCACGGCTTTGTCGCCTGAGTTGTGGCTGACCGTGCCTTCCCCCCCCCCCCGGCGCCCCGCCCGCGCTTGCAGAGCCGGAGGAGTACAAGGACAAGCTCAAGGAGGTCGAGGACGTCTGCAACCCCATTATCGCTGAGGTGTACAAGCAGAGCGGCGGCCCCAGCGGCGGCGAGGACGGCGGCGAGGACCTGGGCGACCACGACGAGCTCTAAGCGGCTGTCCTTGTCGTGCCGCGGCTGCTCGAACAGTGCGCCTGTGCGGCCCGCCTCAGGGCGGCGTTGCGGGTGTTCTTAGGTTAGGGCCGTGGTATTAGGGCCCGGTAGCAGAGGCAGAGTTGACTTTGACCCACACCGGACAGGCAGAGTTGATAGGCAAGCAGACGCCGCGGGATGAGTAGGTGCCGCCTGTGATGACTGAAGGGTGGAGGATGTGCCGCACAGGCCGTTCTCTGCCGTCCGTGCATGGATGCAATGCGGAGCGGAGCGCAGATGTTGAGAGGCCGGCTGACCTGACTGACTCAGTCTCCACAACGAATGAGGGAACGCTTGCCGCTGTGTGGCAAATTTTATGGACAGCGCGCGCGCGAAGCGCTGGCAGTTCGCTGCAGTGGTGTAAGTGACTGCTGCGTATGGCTTCCACTGCGCAATATGCTCGATGATTGATGCTCTAGTCTAGTGTTCCATTGAAACCACGCTTCAGCTGTGCCTCGGCATCACGTCTACTTCGCTCCGTTGTCCGCTGTAGCGTATGCACACTATGGAGGACAGATCCGAGCCCTGGAGGTGAATGCCGACATTCGACAGCATGAGCAGCTCTCCCTGGGCTGCATATACGTGATGCACTTGTCAACTCGTCTGGCTTCAATTAAATGCGCCTCTGATACCCGGTTACCCCTTGTCAATCCTCGTCACCCCCTTCGACCCCCCCCCCCTGCACACGCCCTGCCCAGCCGCCTCGGCCCGCGCGGCCCTGTGTAGGCCTGGTGCCTGGCGTTGAGCCTCTCCGCTTCTTGGCCCGGCCCCCATACAGGGGTCTGCGGTACGGCTGCGCGGTGGTGTTCTGCCGCTCCGCTGCCTGCTTCCGCCTGCCCGCCGCCAGCCTCGGCCCCCCTTGCTAGCCATATGCTGCCTTCCGTGCTGCCGCTACTCTGCGTCGCCGTGCCTCACGTTGTCTCCCGCACTCTGCCCTCCGGTGTTGACAACTCGCTCTGCGCTCCGCCACCCGCTTCTCATTTCCGCGATCTTCTCGTGGGGCTTCTGGTCGTCTTCATTACAGGTCGGCGACGCGCGTGAGTTGGGTTCACATTGCATCGGGGACCGAGGCTGGCGGGCGCTCGCTCGCGTCCTGGCTCCGCGCCATCTCTCTGGGTGACCTCAGATGGACTGGTTGCTGGCAACGCGGCTACCTGGTCGGGCCAGTGCTCGGGGCTGCCCTAGCGCTCGAGTCCCTCGGGCTCGGGCCACGGTCTAGTTGGAGCGGCGTGGCGTACTGCGTGGCGCGTTCTCGTCCTCTCCTCTCCAAACCAATCATCCCTGTCGCCCCAGCTCTGCACAGATTGTAGGGCCATGTGCAACTCAGCAATAACGGCACCTCCATTCCACTGCGGAAGTCCCACGACGACGCAAGGGCAGGCCCGCGTTGGGGTTGCGTTCGGCGCCAGCGCAGCGGGGCGCAGCCGCTAGCACCAGCGCGCTTCCCTGACTGCTGAGGCCCAAGGCGCCCAAGGGGCGGCTCTGGGCACTATCGGCTGTGCCATAGCCAGAAGGCCAACCTCCTGCCCACGGCCCTTGTTTACGCTCCTGCCATCCCCCTCCTCCCCCCGCCAGACCGTGACCTCAACGCTGCTCTTAATAACATGCTGCTGCTGCTGCTGCTGCTGTGCCTCCAGCTGCTCGGGGCTGAGCGCCCGGCCTGCTTCCGCCCTGGGTGGCGATGAACCGGGCGGCGATGGGCCGGGCGGCGGAGGCGCAGAGGATGGTAGCGGCCGCCGCAAGCGGCCGCGACACTTCTAGAGCGGCGGCGGCGGCGACGTGCGTTGAAATGTGCAATCCTGCCGTTGAGGCAGTTCGGGCGGCTAAGTCCGGCCCGTGGGGTGAGGGCACGGAGGTAAGCGTGCCCGAGACCCCTAAAATAGTCCCAGCTACAACCGCATAATGACCGACGGTGTTCGTCTGGTCTGGGTGGCCTCTTTGGGGGGCGAGCCATGCACCCATGCGCAGCTGGGACAGGTTTACGCCAAGGTCTGCCATTGCGATCAGGACCAAGTCTTCCTAGCTTCATGAGCGCCGTCGCCCCTTGCTGCTGTTACTGACAGGAGGACCTCCTGGTTACTGGCTTCCGTCCGCGGCGTCGCCGCCGCCGCTGATGGCACCTCCCATGCAGATGCCCCTGTTTGGGCTTGGGTTGTAGTGAGAAGGTCAGAGAGCGAACTGAGTGCAGCACGACTTGGGGTACCCAAGTTGCGGCCGCCGGACTCGCCGTCCCAGCCAGGGGTAGACCCCCTTGTCCCAGCTTACCGCACAGGTACCGCACGTCGTGAGCATCAGAGGCGCCTCCTGCAATCCCGCACATGCCACGCTTCTTTTAAGGCCGTTTGGGGCATGCGTATAATGCCGGAAACCCGAATACGAAGGGGTCCCAAGGAGTAGAGGTTGGTCGGGGGGTGGCGGGGCGTCGGGGTTCGGAAGGATAATGACACGGACTATTCCGACCGTGAACTCCACTGCCAGACTACACGTCTCGCAACAAATGCTCACACCGCAAAACCACATAGCGGTCAACAAGGTTACCAGCAGCGCACACGGAGCTCCTTTTGTTTGGGGGAGAGGCCTCCCAGCTCCACGCCATCTTTGCAAGCGGTAGGAAGCGGATGAAAATAACAGTAGGAATATCCGCACAGGGGCGTGAATTCATCACCTGACAGGCTTTTTGTGTTCTGGGGCAACCCGTATGAGGCTCGAACCTTGTTCCAGGCAATGAAATGTCGTTATAACGGTAACATAGGCTTGCTTTGCTGCTGGCATATCTCCATGCTGCGCTGGGCCCCATCCACCTCAGGTGCCGTTCAATCCCGACGTGGCTCTTCGCGCGTACGTTACGTCGTCCTTGAACGCCGTGTTTCATAAAAGGTCGAGCCGCTCGCAGCCGCCTCTTGGGCGCGCGGGTTGTCGGCCCGCATGGGGCTGAGGGACATATCCAACGCCAAGTCCCAGCAAGCGGATGGGACCCGCACCGCTGGAGCTGCCCTGTGAACCAGGCAAGAATGAAGCCGTACTAAGCGACGAAGCGGATTCCGAGCGCAGGGAATGCAGTGCGAAGTCGCTGCGGCAGTTTGCACTCGCTTGCACGGAACACCCCAGCTCTTGCTGGCACGCCCAGGAGTTGCCTGAAAATTCTTCTCGCGTCGCGACACGAAATGTTTGTCATTTGTCGTTTGTCCGTCACCGCTGGGGTTTGCTCTCCTATGCAGGGGCGCGAAGGCTGTCGGTTCTGAACTGCTCACACTGTGCTCGCTCCCCCTGCGGCCTCGCAGTGCTGACCGCAACTCGGCTGCGTCGGCGGAGCTTTGTGGGCCCGTCCAGCGCCATGGGCGCTGTTCACGGTGGCGACTACGGGCAGCCCGCGTCCAGCGAGCCCGGGTTGAAGCTGCGCATGGCCGCCAGCGCCAGCACCAGCACCTCCAGCGCCGGCTCCACAGCGGCGGCGGTCGCCGCGGGGCCACCGGGCGCCGTTGGGCATGCCTCGTCGTCGCCGGCGCGCGAGCGGGGTATCTTGCTGGCGGACATAGCCATGGTGCTCTGCCAGCTGCTTTTGTTTGTAAATCATTTCCGCCGCCTCTTGGACGTCGCCCACTGCGACGGCCAGGCCCTCGGCATCAGCGCCGAAGGCGCGCTGGCGGCCTACCCCTGCGGCGCCCACACGGCGGCCCGCATCGAGTTTCTCGTTTACCGCGCCCCAGCCACGCTGGCAGCTACCTTCGCCCTGCCGCTGGGCGAGCTGTGGGTGCCGCTCGTCAGCAGCGTCATCCTGCTGCAGCTCTTCGCCATCCTGCTGTTGCCGCGGGCCGTGTACCTGACTTCGTGCCGCCGTGCCTGCATGGTGCTGGTGGGGCTGCTGCCTAAGGCCGTCAGCCTGTTCAGCTTCATCGCGTTCCCGGCCGCGCTGCCGAGCACCTACTTCAGCACGTACCTGCCCCTGGAGGGAGCCATCACGGTCTGGCAGCAGGTGATCTACAATGTGAGCTTTGGGCCGCGGAACGGGGGCTTGGGTCCTGCCGCAGCCGCAAGAGCAATTGTACCGCACCGCACGCACCTCTCCCGCACCTCTCCACCCGTTCCTCCCTCCGCCTTACCCGCAGTATCCCTTCTGGCCCGGCATGGTTGTGCTGCTGGCACACTGCCTGCTGTCAACCGCCATCTGCGTCCTGGTGGGCAGCTCTGCAGCCGGCGCGCAGCTCTTCAACGCGCCATGGGTGCTGGCCCAGACCTACGGCTGCGCCGCCCTGGCAGCTGCCGTCTCGCTGCAGCAGCACCCTGCCGCGGCGCGCTGGCTGCGCAGCCAGCTGGCCGGCCGCCGCGGCGTGCCCGTCGCGGCGCCGGCCGCCACGCCCGGCACCACCCGCGCAAGCGGCGGCGGCAGCGGCTGCGCTGGGCTGCTGCGCACCGCCGCCAGCAGACTGCTGTCCTCAACGCGCTCGGCTGGGTCCACATCGGACCGGGCCAGCCTGACCTGGTCCGCCTCTTGGTCGTCCCTGTCGATCTCCTCGAGCGCCTCCTCCCAGGCGCCCAGCGCTCCAGGCAGCGGCAACAACAGCAACGCCGCAAGCCTCGCCAAGGCCGCCGCGCTCGTCATCGACTCGGGCAGCGGCGGCCAGCCGGCCTCCGCCGCAGCTCAGCCGCCCATGGGTCATGACGCCGAGCTGCCACCCGCTGCGCAGCCGCGGCCGGCGGCTGCGCAGCAGTCGCTGCCGCGGTACAAGCCCCTGCCGCAGCACCTGGCGCCGCAGCCCCAGCCGGACCCGTCCCTGCGGTCGCCTCTACTGCAGCTGCAGCAGCAGATGCACATGCAGCTGTCGGCGTCGCAGATTGCGGCATCTGCGGCGGCCGCCGCCACGGTGCCGCGCCCGGCGCCCAGGGCACATGCCCCTGCGCCGCAGTCGTACCGCTCGCCGGCCAGCGGATCGGCCGCGCCCAAGCCCGCAATGCCTGGGCCGCCCCACTCGGGGGCCTTTTCGCTCAAGCAGCCCACTGGCCTCAGCAAGTGGACTATCGTGGAGGATCAGGAGTTCCAGGCGCCGTCCGCGTCGCTGGCGGTGACCGGCTCCCTGGCCGCTATCAGCAGCATGACGGCGCGCAGCGGCCGGTTTGCGCGCTACAGGTCCCGGGTGAGGCCGGACCGCATTGCTTGAGGTTGGGCCACGGGGGCGCCATGGTCCAGCCACCGCGCAGCGATGCTGTGCTGCTGCGGCCACGCTGCCATCCGCCCGACCGCCCATGTGCGTCCTGTGGCTGCTGTGGCTGCTGTGTCTGCTGTGTCTGCTGTGGCTGCTGTGGCTGCTGTGTCTGCTGTGGCTGCTGGGTGGCTGTTGACGCGCTGTGCCCACGTGCGCCCTGCCCATCCCGCACCCCGCACCTCACAGGCCCCGCCGCAGCGCGTGTACATGAAGATCCCCTGGGCCGAGCCCGAGCAGCTCCCCTCCAACTTCCTGGAGCGCCTGAACATGGCCCTCAGCGAGGGCGTCGACTGCATGGCCGTCGGCGTCGCCGCGCGCGCCGGCTGCATCGAGCTGGTCTTTGACGTCGTGCCCGACCGCGCTGCCGGCGCCGGCGGCGGCGCGCCCGTCTTTGACAGCGCGCGCAACTACCTGGCTGGCCTGGCGCTCGCTGGCGAGGCCGGCGGGATTGGCCCCGCCGCGCCCAACGCCGCCGCCCAGCAGGCGTACCTCCTGCACCACCAGCAGGCCATGGCGCAGCACGCGGGCTGGAGCATGATCAGCGCGAGCGCGGCCGGCGATGGCGAGGTGGCCGGCGGCGACGCCGGCCCCGGCCTGGCGGCGCTGGCGGCGGCGGGCTCGGCGGCGGGCGGCTCGCTGCTGGAGAGCCACAGCGCGCTGGAGGCGGCGGTGCTGTCGGGGCTGCTGGCGGACGCGGACCCGGCCTCGTGGATCGATGCGCTGCACCTGCAGCCGCCGCCGGGTGCCGAGGTGCTGACGCAGGCGTGCGGCAGGTGCGAGCGATGTGGTGGGCTGCGAGCTGGTCGCGCCGGGGCCGGCAGGGATGCGGCTGGATGGGGCCGGTGACCGGACGAATGCAAGGTAGCTTGCTGGAGTTCGCGTGTCGGGACTAATGTGCACTCCGTCCTGCTGCCCACCAGGGTGTGGATCAGCCGCTGGGACCACCAGCGCCGGCAGTGGGTGCCGGAGAAGGCCGGCGGCATCAAGCCCTCGGAGCTGCCGCGCATCACCTCCCTCGAGCCGCCCTGCATCCTCCTGCCGCCAGCGGCCACGGCCGCCAAGGCCTCGGCCGCCAACCCCAGCGTGCGCCTCACCGTCACAAACGCAGACAGCGCGCCGGCCTTCTCCGCGCGCACGCGCGGCCGCTATCTGCCCGTGCTCGCGCACGGCCCGCAGCACCAGCGCGTCAGCGCTGACGGCGGCGGTGCGGCTGCGAAGCGCGGCGACGACAGCAGCGGCGCTCCGTCGTCGGAGCCGCTGGCCACGCTGCGTGGCGCGGCGCAGATCGGCGCGGCGTTTGGCTCGAGGGCCGACCGCGGCGGCGCCGCTGGCGCGGCCGACGACAGCGCCTTCCAGCAGGAGGCCGCGGCGGGGCCAGCGACGGTGGTGCTGGAGCTGCCGGCGGGGCTGCCGCACAACGGCCTGGTCGTGCTCGAGTGCAAGGTGCGGCGCGGGGCTGCTGGGGAGGCGTGGGGGCGGCGAGCTCGCGGCGTCGGGGTGGGCAGGCTGGGATTGGCACGCGCGGGGGACTGGCGCGGGCAGAGGATCGGGGCGCGCCGGGCCCAGCCGCGAGAATGGTCCGCTCCGTGTTGCGCCCGGGCCCGAGCTCGTGTGGTACTTGCGCACCTAGGCAGCCGTGGCCCAGCCCCAGCTGGTGCATCTCCTTTCACGTGCCTCACGCACCCCGAAACGCTGCCGCAGGTGGGCAAGCTGCTGTCCAACTGGCGACCCATCATTGTGACCGACGACGCCGCGCTCGCGGCGGAGCTGGCCACGCTGGCGGTGCCGCCCGCCGGCGCGGCAGCGGCCGAAGCCGAGTCCTGTGACGACCTCCTCACCGACCTCGGCCTCTGGCTCGACTTCCTGGAGGTCCTGGGCCTGAGCGGAGCCAGCGACGCTGCGGCCGGCGGCGAGCCCGCCCGCGCGCCCGGCTCGTTGGACTTCGGGTCGGGCCTGGCGGAGCTGTACGGCACGGAGCGCTACCGCGCACACATGGCCGGACTGGCGGTGACCCTGCTGGAGTTTGCGGTCGACCGTGGCTGGTGAGTGGCGTTGTGCGGTCACCAAGGGCGCTCGCGCGCTGCCGCTGCCGCTGCCTGCGGCTCTCGCGACATCGGCGCATCATAGCCTGCGCCGCTTCCTCGCCGCAGCGCCCAAACGCGCTGCCGTGCCCTGTGCTGACCCACAGGACGCACACCGCCGGCATGCTGGTGTCGCAGCTGCTGTCGGCCGGCGTGTCCTGGACCGAGCTGCTCGGCCGCTGCAGCGGCGGCCTGACGCTGCTGCACCGCGCCGTGCGCAGCGGCAGCAGCGACATGGTCGCGCTCGTGGTCGGGCTGGGCGAGGCGCGCGGCACGCCCTTCGATTGGCAGGTGGGTCACGGCAGCCGGCCATCGCGGTCTCTGGTTGAAAATCGTTTTGCGAGCGTCAGCGGCAGCCATCGTGTCGGCCGGTTGCGCTCCTCTCGGCTTGACTGAGTCGGCTCCCGCTTGGGATCCTGCCCCGACCGCAGGCCGCTAGCGTCGGCGACGACGCCGACGCCGAGGGCATCACGCCGCTGCACCTGGCGGCGGCGCTGCCCGACGGCGGCCGCCTAGCCGAGCGCATTCTGTCCGAGTACGAGGCCGCCTGCCAGCTGTGGTCCTCCGCCCTCGACTCGCACGGCCTGCGGCCCATGGACTGCGCGCGCGCCTCCGGCCACACGCACCTCGTGCAGGACTCGTGGATGGGCTTCCTCGGCAGCGGGGCCGGCGGCGGCGGCGCCGCTGAGCTGACGGTCCGGCAGATCGCGCTGTCAAGTACCACGGTCCGCGGCGGCGGGATGACCTCGGCGGCGAACCCCAGCGCGCCGGGCCGCCACGGTCCGGCGGCCGGGTCGCCGCTGTCGGGCTTGGCTGGCGCCGCGGCCGCGGCCCCGCGCACGGCGTACTTGCCTGGCACCTTGGCACCTGCCGGGTCCTCGCGCATGGTAGCGGGCGTCCCCGCTACACCGCCAACGGCCGCTTCGGCGCAGTCTCAGACCGCGAAGTCTCGGCTCGAGATGTACGAGGCGCTGCGGCGGCGGCGCGGCTCGCTGCTCGGAGGCCTGGCGCTGGCGCTGGCGGCGCCGCTGCTGGCGGGCGCAGCCTCGGAGAGCGCCTACGTGCGTTCCGTTGGGACCCGCTACGTGCACTGGAGCTGCGGGTACCTGGTCTACCAGGTGCGGCTGAGTTGCTCGCGGTGGGCTTGGCTGCCGGAGGAGGGCTGCGTAGTCGGCAGCAGCTTGAGGGGCATGTATGTTTGGTGTTACGAATGCGTGGGCGATCTCCGAACCAGATGCTCGGGCCCATATGGCTGCAGCAACCGGCCCAGCCGGGGCCCAGCGGCATTGCGCCACCTGAGTCTGCCCCCCGGACCCCCGGCGCCGCCGTGCAGGTGTCCATCGTGGCTGCCGTGGCGGGCCGCATGGTCAAGGAACTGCGAGCCCACGAGATGGTTGGCATGCTCATCTACTCGTCGCCGCACGCCGTCTCGGCCGCGCTGCTGTGCCTGAACTACGCCTCCTGGCTGGCGCGCCGCGAGGCGCTGTGCGTGCTGGTGACGCTCACGCGCACCGCCGCCAAGCTGCTGCCGGTGCTGGGGCTGCTGCCGTACCCGCACTCGTCCAAGACGTACATGGCCTGGGGCATGGTGCGTGCCCGTGCCCGTGCCGGTGCCATGCTGCCTGCCAGCACACACCGCAGCGCTTTGTAGTGGGCTGGCTGCGGGCGGCATGCTCCTTGACCCGCGCCCCTGCAACTTTAGTGGTCGCCCCGGAACCTGCTACTGCCCGTTCCCGGCCGACGCCCGTGAATTGTCCGCGTCGCTTACTGCTGTCCCCTGCACTCTCACCTCTGTCCCTCGTCTGGCTGCCTGTGCAGGACCTGATGTTGGAGGGTGTAGTGCCCGCCTGCTTTGAGCACATCCGCGCGCCCATCGTGCTGCCGTTGCGCGCGCTCGAAGGCATCGCCACGGGCCTGCTGTACCACCGCCTGGGGGTCATGGCCTCGCTGCCCGCCTCGCTGGCCTATGCCCTGGCCTGGACGCTGGGCAGCGGCATGCTGACGGTGCTGCTGGACATGCGGCACCGGCAGCTGGGCCTCGGCAGCGGTGCCGGCGGCTCGGAGCCGGCGCAGGCAGAGGCGTGCGGCGCGAGCGGCGCATCGGTGGCAAGCCGCGGCGCCCACGGCTGGGGGCTGCGCGGCGCGGCCGCAGCGGGCAAGAAGCTAGACTGAAGCGTCAATGGGGTGGAGTTTTGCAGGACTGCGGCATGTTATGTGGAATCCAACGTCAGCTGAGACGGCGTGTTCCGCCTGCGCATCCCAAGCGCCGTCGGGGGGAACAAGCAGCGCGTTGTGTGCGTGTGGCTGGCCTCAGGGGCGAAGGACGTCGCTCCGCGGGCCAGGGCCGCCCTGGCCCGGCCCGAGGGCAGCAGTGTGGGTGTGAAATGTACGGCAAGGGCCAAACATGCGCAAGTACGACATGAGCACGTTTAGGCATGGGCGCACGCAGGTCTCCGCATAAGCTGGATGGGCGGAGGGGCCAGGGCGCGGGCTCTTTATGCGCCTGCGACCGCAGTGCCGATGCTTGCAGCTGGATAGGCATAGCCTGGGTTATGGTTGTGCACATAGTGGCGCGCCTTTTGGCGGGCCGCGGCTGGATGCAGGGCCCCGCCCATGAACGCTTTCTGGCAAGCGCGGAACCAGGCGTGCGCGCTGAGAGCGCGTCGCCCGCATCCGCCACGGAACTGTTTCTGCGGGGCTTGGAGCCGAGGCATGGGCAGCAGTGCTGCCTTGCAGGGAGCGCCCCATTGCTCCTCGGCCGCTGCCCTGCCCTATGATAGGAGGCCCGCGCCTATGTGGCCCGCCGACCGTCGTCATTACGCATGCGTTGGCTTTTGGGCACGTATGCGGCAAGGTGCATATGTGGTTGTCAGGAACGTACGTCTTGTGCACCCTCAGCCGCTAGGGAGCGCGTGTTGCGGTTTCGCTGGATGCTGGCGCGGGTGCCACGTTTGCGGCGTACATGGATGGGGTGATATATGGTTTGCCCACAAGAAGCGAACGGGCCGGTCGTCGGCTCTTTGCGCGCCGTGCCACACCTATGCCCTCATTGCATTGGCTTTGTTTCTGCTGCGGGCGCCTTCGCTCATTGGCAAAATAACCTCGGCGGCCCATTCGGAAGCAGGCCTCTGTCAACAAACGTGTCTGGAGCAGAGCGGCAGTCGGTCTCCCTTGCGTTCCCCTGCGTGCTAATTTGCTTTGCTGCTATCAACGTTTCCGTAGCAACCAGCATGCCACGCGCCCCTGGCGCCTGTGCATGTGCGTCACGTGTGTGTCGAGCTGTGCGAGCTGCAGAGATGCTCACGGGAGGGGGACGCTGCCGTGTGCGTTTGGGCCCTGTGCCCCTTCCTTGGCCGGCGCACCAGTGCCGCTCAGTGCGGCTGGTTGAACGAATAAAGGGTGTAAGCTACAACTGTCCCAACTACCACCACACGGCCAATCCTGCTGCCAGGCGGCTGCCGTCAGGCAGCAGCACGCACGCCCTCCTGGTGTGTCATGGAGTGAAGGAGGTCCGATGCTGTGGCGCAGCGCACGCATCGGCCTTGCGCAGACCCTTTATTGGCAACGCGCCAGGCGCCTGGCATGGGAGTTTCAGTCGCGCATCCACAATCCTGGGGAAGACACGTGGCCCAGTCGCTGTGGCAAGCCTCAGCCAGGCCTGCCGCACTGTATGTCGGCTGCCACAGCACCCCCTTGCGAGTTGCGACATTAAGCACTCGAGATGGTTCAGGCCAGGAGGCCTCCTGGTTCAGGCTAAGGCCATTGACGCTAAGACCGCTGCAAGATCCTGGCAGCCGGCAATGGCCGGCCGCACACGAGCTGTCACGTGTTCCGCCGGATGGCAGGGCCCTCGCTGATGGCAGGGGCCCAGGCAAGACGCCGTTGCACGTTACATTGGCACGCTTCCCCAATTGCCAGCCTGGATAAGAATGTAGCTTTATGAAGGGTTGACGTCATTAGACGCGAAGTTCACTCGACCAAGGCGGCCCCGCCGTCCAAGCGGAGGCGCCGCGCCTGACGCCCGGATTACCGCCCGCGCTAGCACGGGATGTATGAATCTTTCCACGAGCAAGCGGTCGGACATGCAGGGGACACGCGCACACATTGCTAAAGCCGCATGGCGCAGCTAGTTAGGAAGCATATGTCATGTGTTGCACTGCACATACACCGTTAGAACATACCACCGTACACGGCACTTGATTCAGTGCCACGCGGTGCAATTGCATCGCTAGCCGAACCCCCATCACACCTTTGCACCGAGCCACCTCAAACACAGATTGACGCGCATGCTATGCTGTGAAAGCGATCTCCAAAAGTTTGATGTTGCAATGCCAAGCCCCGCCATGGCGGCGGGGGCAAGGGGCGCCACGCTGGTGGCCGGATGATTCGTGCACAGACGCGGGAGGTTGGGCGCATGAATGATGGACGAATGGCGAGGGAATGCCCCGCAGACGTGATGTTGGAGAAGCTAATCAAGCAATGGCCTCCCTATCGCGACGGCTGCCGAGGGCAGCGCCGAGCTCCGCGGCGGCGCGCGTGGGCTCGGGGCTGTGCGGGGCACTCGCAGGGCGCCCATCCTCGGCGGCCCTCGCGGGCTCTGCTGGCGCATTGGCAGCGCCGCTATCTACTCCAACGCTGGCGGGCTCAGCCGCCTCGGGGGCACCGCCAGAGCCGCCGGCTGCAGCAGCGGTGACGGCCTCAGCCGCCTCGGGGGCACTGCCAGAGCCGCCGACCGTAGCAGCGGTGACAGCCTCAGCCGCCTCGGGGGCACCGCCAGAGCCGCCGACCGTAGCAGCGGTGACGGCCTCAGCCGCATCCGCAGCGTCGGGCGGGTTGCTGTCTGCAGCGGCAGTCTTAGGCTTGAAGAATCGTGTGAAGCGCGTCCAAATGGGCTCCGGCTGGGGCGGCGCCTCAGGCGCCTCCGTAGCGGCGGCCTCCACCGCGGCGCCCTCAGGCGCAGGCGCGTCCGCAGCCCCGGCGGGGCCGGCCCCCTCAGCGGCGGCTGCGGCCCCAGGCGCATCCGCGCCGGCAGCGCCGGCCTCCGCAGCGGCCGCTGCAGCCTCAGGCGAGGCAGGGGCGGCGGCGGCATCGCCCTCCGCGGCGGCGGCCTTGGGCTTGAACATCCGTGTGAATCGCGCCCACACCGTCTCTGGAGCGGGTGCGGGCTCGGCCGCGCCCGGAGGGTTGGCAGGGTCGCCCTCCGCAGCTGCGCCCGTGGCCTCGGGCCCGCCCGCAGCGCCGCCCTCCGCGGCGCCGGCCACGCGCTCCGGCGCGTCTGGGCCAGCGCCGCGCATGGCCGCCGCGTCCGCGCTGCTAGACCGCTGGGGCGCGGCAGGGTCGGCGACGGCGTCGCTGTGCTCCACGGCGGCGCTGCGGGGCCTCATGCGTCGGATCCATTTGGTCCAGGGCCGCTCGGGGCGGCCACCTGTCTCGGCCTCGGCGCCCATGCCATCCTCGGGGTCGCCCTCGGCTGCATAGGTCCCGGCTGCGGGGGTCAGCCGCTGCCGCTTGCGACGGACCACGACAATGGCGATGGCGACGGCGATGGCTGTGGCAGCCAGGATGGCAATGACGATGCCGGCGATGGCGCCGCCGCTGAGGCCGCCGGACTCCTCCGCCGGCTGCGGCTGCGCACCGGGAGGTGAGGGCGGCGGTGGGGACGAGACGGGGCCGATGACGGGGTCGAGCACTGGCGAGGCGCCGGGTTGCGGCGAGGGCGAGACCGTCGTGGTAGGCGTGGTGGCGGCTTGAATGACGGGCGCCACGACTTCTGGCATGGGAGGCGGCGGCCGGGCCCCGATGGTGGCCCTGCGGGTTGAGAATGGCAGCGGCGGGCAGGGACCACATGATGCTGCTGGCAAAGCGCGAGCCGCATACCCAGATCTGAGCGGGGCATTGCTGCCGTTGCGCGTCACCCTGCCGCCCGCGATCATGCCGTCCGGTGTGCATGCGAGCCACGCTTTCGACCGGCACTCACGCCAGGGTGGTGAAAGCGTTGAGAGAAATCGCGCCGCTGCCCAGCGCCGCCGCCGCCGCCGCAAGCGCAGTGGTGTCGGAGGCGGCCGACTTGGCGGCGCTCATGGCGGCTCGCATCGTGTCCAGGTTGACATTGCCGCCGATCGCCAGCACGTTCAAGATCGCAAGGACTTTGTTCATCTCGTTGGCGATGGCCGCGTTGGCGGCGGCGGCCGACGACGCGAGCGCGCTCAGCTCGGCCTGCATCGACTCGAAGCTCAGCTCCTGCAGCAGGCGGCGGCGCTGCTCCCGCCGCGCCTTCTTGGTGCCCACGAGCTGGCCCAGCATGCGCTTGTACACCAGCAGCACCTGCAGGCCAGCAGCACGACGGCGACCGACGGGTGTCAGGCCCCAGCAGAGAATGCGGAGGCTGCCGCGGCCATGTGCTGCGCAGCCAAACAACGCCGCACATCTCCCGAGACTCTCCGCAAACTCGGCCCCGCCGCCCAGGCCTCGGCCCGCCTCGTCCACCTGCTGGGTGGTGCCCAGCGTGCGTGCCGCCTGCCTGCTCGCCAGCGCAGCCCCAGCAGCGCTACGCCATGCCGCAGCAGCTGGGCACGCAGCAGCCAATCGGATCCCACCGGTCCAAGCCGCGCACCTCGTCCTTCTTGGTGGTCTCCAGTTGCGCGCCCGCGGCAAAGCGCTCCTCCAGCAGCGCAGCCACCGCCGTCAGCCCCGCCTGCGCCACCTTGGCCGGCGTGGTGGGCACCTTGGCGGCCTCCAGCTTGGGCAGCAGGAAGGCCATGCCCAGCATCATGGACGACTGCGGGGAGCACACACAGGGCGTCGGGGGCACACCGGGTTTCGGGGCAAGCACGGCAGGGCGGCAGGGCGGCAGGTCGCGTGGCGAGTCGCACCACACGCGCGAGAGCAGGGAGGCACATCACATGACGCCGGCCGGCGCGCAGTGCACACACGCGTAGACACACGTCTGCTGGGGTTTGCCCTCGTGCAAAGCCCCAGCGGCGCGCGCGGCCCGGCGGCCCCCGCGTGCGCCCATGCGCCCGCCATCCCGCCAGCCCCCCAGCCCGGGCCGCGGCGCCGCAAGCTGCTTGCCACGCCTCGCCGCAGCGCCCCTCCCTCCCCCTGGGCCGACCGGCCGCACCTGCAGGCCTCCCAGCCCCATGGACAGCAGCGCGCCTCGCACGATGAGCAGCGACTTGGTGGACGTGTCCGTCTCCTCGGACCTGCGGCGAACGGTAGGGCGGGGCGGCGGCGGCGGCCGTGGGGCCAACATGCGGCGTCATGGCGTGTGCTGCGCACCACCGGACACAGCACGGGGGTGGCTAGCAACGCGGGGGCCATGCGTCCGCAGCCGGGTGCGGCCTGCCGCCGCGGCCGAGCCGTGTAGCCCGGGCGCCGCAATGTCGGGGCATGTGGTGATAGCGCAGCCCGCCGTACCCGTAGTAGTAGTAGTCGAAGCTGACCAGGCCCTCGGTGACAGAGGCGGGGAAGCCCAGCGCGAGCGCATAGCTGCGGATGGGCGCAACCGGCCGGGCGGGCGGCAGCGGGCGCGAGCGAGCGTCAGCGCAAGTCCCAGCGAGGCGCTCAGTCAGTGTAGCCTGCCCCCAGCCGCTAACGCAACGTCGTATCGTCGAGGGCTGCGCATCCCCGCAGCTCGGGCCCCGTTTGCGCGGCGCGCATGCGCCCGGCCTCACCTGCTGACGGCAGCGCTGATTTCCTCTACGCTCTGGTACGTCGGCTCCCGCGCCGAGGCCAGCGAGGTGAGCACGTTGAGCAGCAGTCGGCCCGTGCTATCTTCGTAAACGCGGGCCTGGAAGAAGCTGCTGGAGACCTGGGTGTTGAGGCCCGTGTCCGTGCAGACCGTGCCGTCGGAGCCCTGCACCGCGGCGACCAGCGTCGTGGTCGGCGTGAAGGGCCTGCGGCGCGACGGAGTAAGCATTGCATGGTGCGCGTCATCACGGCAAACCAGTAGCCAGCAGTGGCTAGCGAGCAGCTACAAGCTAGCGGCTGCCGGTTGTCACGGTGAGTTGCAATGGGGGCGGCGCCGCCAGCTCGCATGCGCTGAAGCAAGCGCGACCTCGTGCCTCGGCGCCGCACTCACCCAAAGTAGCCGCTGCTGCTGATGGGCATCTGGGTATCGCCCACAGAGGCCGAGCACGTCACGGGCCCCACGCCAAAGACACGGCCGTCGATGGGAGCCGGCGGCGGGCTGGGGGGCGGCGCGAACGGCGGGCTGGGACCAGGGGCAGTCGGCGGGCCGGGAGAAGGGCTGAGCGGCGGGCTGGGGTTGAGCGGCGGGCCGGGGCTGGGAGCCGAAGGAGGCGACAGCGGCGGACGGGAGGGCGCCGGCGAGGGAGCACTTGGAAGCGGTTGCGGCGTGGGCGATGGGGAAAGGGGCGATCCGGGGGGTGGCGGTTCAGGTGAGGGAGGCGCAGGAGATGGCGGAAAGGTTTGCGGCGGCGATGGGGACGGCGGCGACGGGCTGGGAGGAGGCGAGGGACTGGGAGGGAGGGGCGATGGCGGCAGCAGCGGCGATGGGGACAGAGGTGACGGGCTGGGAGGAGAAGAGGGACTGGGAGGGAGGGGCGATGGCGGCAGCAGCGGTGATGGGGACGGCGGTGACGGGCTGGGAGGAGGAGAGGGACTAGGAGGGAAGGGCGATGGCGGCAGCAGCGGCGATGGGGACGGCGGCAACGGGCTGGGAGGAGGAGAGGGACTGGGAGGGAAGGGCGATGGCGGCAGCATCGGCGATGGGGACGGCGGCAACGGGCTGGGAGGAGGAGAGGGATTGGGTGGGTAGGGAGACGGTGGCGGCGGAGGCGGTGATGGGGACGGTGGCAATGGGCTGGGAGGAGGAGAGGGACTGGGTGGATAGGGAGACGGAGGTGGCGGCGGTGGTGATGGGGACGGTGGCGACGGACTGGGGGGAGGAGAGGGACCGGGAGGGAAAGGTGATGGTGGCCGTAGTGGTGATGGGGAAGGTGGCAGTGGGCTCTGAGGAGGATAAGGACTGGGTGGATAGGAGAACGGTGGCGGAGGCGGTGGTGGCGGCGACGGGTACGGTGGCGATGGGGTCTCAGGAGGGTAGGGACTGGGTGGATAGGGAGACGGCGGCGGCGGCGGCGGCGGTGGCGGCGACGGGTACGGTGGCGATGGGCTCTGAGGGGGGTAGGGACTGGGTGGATAGGGAGACGGTGGCGGCGGCGACGGTGGCGGCGGCGGCGGTGGCGGCGACGGGTACGGTGGCGATGGGCTCTGAGGAGGGTAGGGACTGGGTGGATAGGGAGACGGAGGCGGCGGCGGCGGTGGCGGCGACGGGTACGGTGGCGATGGGCTTTGAGGAGGATAGGGACTGGGTGGATAGGGAGACGGAGGCGGCGGCGAGAGTGGGACAGGCCCATAGTATGGCGGCGGCGGTGGAGGGGAGTAAGCCCCATAGTACGGCGGTGACGGAGAGGGAGCCACGTAGTACGGCGGCGGCGGGGGTGAGTAGGATCCATAGGAGGGCGAAGGAGGGGGCGAGTAAGGGCCGAAGTACGGCGGAGGAGGCGGGTAAACCCCGTAATACGGCGGTGGTGATGAGTAGGACCCAGAATACGGTGGCGGCGGCGAATATGATCCGTAGTATGGCGGCGGCGGCGGCGCGTAGGACCCATAGTGAGGCGGCGGAGGCGAGTAGGGCCCATAGTATGGTGGCGGGGAGTACAACCCATAGTAAGGAGGAGGCGGCGAGTAGGACCCGTAGTATGGCGGCGGCGGTGAGTAGGACCCGTAGGAAGGCGGCGGTGGGGAGTAGGACCCGTAGGACGGCGGCGGCGGGGAGTAGGACCCGTAGTAAGGCGGCGGCGGGGAGTACGACCCATAGTATGGCGGCGGTGGCGAGTAGGACCCGTAGTATGGCGGCGGTGGCGAGTAGGACCCGTAGGAAGGCGGCGGCGGGGAGTAGGACCCGTAGGAAGGCGGCGGCGGGGAGTAGGACCCGTAGTAAGGCGGCGGCGGGGAGTACGACCCATAGTACGGAGGA
>BDDC01000323.1:59966-72044 GCA_001662425.1 Chlamydomonas sphaeroides
CATAGTACGGAGGAGGCGGCGGGGAGTACGACCCATAGTGCGGAGGAGGCGGCGAGTAGGACCCGTAGTATGGCGGCGGCGGGGAGTAGGACCCGTAGGTTGGCGGCGGCGGGGAGTACGACCCATAGTGCGGAGGAGGCGGCGAGTAGGACCCGTGATATGGCGGCGGCGGCGAGTAGGACCCGTAGTAAGGTGGCGGCGGTGGCGAGTAGGACCCGTAGTAAGGTGGCGGCGGGGAGTAGGACCCATAGTACGGAGGAGGTGGCGAGTAGGCCCCGTAATAGGGGGGTGGCGGCGAGTAGGACCCGTAGTACGGTGGCGGCGGTGGCGAGTAGGAACCGTAGCTAGGTGGCGGCGGCGTGTAGGAACCGTAGCTAGGCGGCGGTGGCGAGTAGGATCCGTAATACGGTGGCGGTGGCGGCGAGTAGGAACCGTAGCTAGGCGGCGGTGGCGAGTAGGATCCGTAATACTGTGGCGGCGGCGACGAGTAGGACCCATAGGTTGGTGGCGGGGGTGAGTAGGACTCGTAAGAGGGCGGCGGTGGCGAATAGGATCCGTAATATGACGGTGGCGGTGGCGGCGAGTAGGATCCGTGATAGGGTGGTGGCGGTGGCGGAGGTGAGTAAGCCCCATAGTACAGTGGAGGGGGCGATGACAATCCGTAAGGCGGTGGAGGCGAAGAGTACGAGCCGTAGTAGGCTGGCGGCGGCGGAGAGGATTCAGACCCGTAGTAAGGCGGCGGTGGAGGATAGGTGTTCTCCCCATAGTAGGGAGGAGGTGGCGGGGGGCAAGCATCACCATAGTACGGCGGAGGCGGAGGAGAGGAAGAATAATATGGTGGTGGAGGCGGAGGCGAGTCTGCCCCATGGTAGGGCGGCGGCGGTAGCGGGGGATAGGTCAAGCCCTGCAGCGCCCGCCGCTCGCTGCTGGTGTAGTGACGATCAACTTGATCCAGGAAGCCGTTGCGTAGGCCCTGCTGAGTGCTGTGCCCATGGGCCTGCACCGCGCCAGCGTCGTCAGGGCCGACACCCCCAAACTCGGTCAGGATCTTGTTCAGGACACGACGCCAGCCCGCCGACCGGGCGTCGTCTGTCATGAGCCACACGAGCGCGCCAGCGACGCCGTACCGGCGGAAGGCCTGCGCACGGAGGGCAGGGGCGGGGGCGCGGTAGGGTCGAGGGGGCGTGGGAGGGTGACGGGGAAGCACAGGGTTCGTTCGGCATGGGGCAAGGGTGCCTGTTGAGGCCGCTTTGCCTAATTTGCTGCGAGATGAATAGGCTTGGGACACAAGCTGCTGCAGCATCGTGTGTGCCTCCAACAACACATACATAGGGCACACGCTGACTTCTACGCCAGCATTTCACACGCGCCCTTGACGGAGCGCGCCGAGGGAGCTAAGTTGCTGCGGTGCCCGACAGCTTGCCTGCATGACCGGCACGCCGGCCTCCGAGCTGTAGATTTGCCAGGAGCGGAGCTCAGCATTGTGCGCCAGGGCAGGCCGGCAGGTGCAAGCGGTGCTGGGCGCTGAGAGCTCCGCCTGTTCAGGCCACGGCTGGCCAGCGGACAGGAACTCCTCGGCGCCTGGCTCAAGCTCCAGTACGCCCACAGCAGCCGGCTCAGCGCTGCACGTCAGGCGGCCTGCGGCAGCGGAGCATAGGTGTCGTTTTTTCGTTCGCATGGACTGGAAACGAACGTGTGAACGACCCCGTATTGAGCGCATACCTGTCAGCCCCAACGCTGCTGTGAGGATAACGGAGGCGTTTTCCTCCGAGCAGTTTCCTACGACGACGGTGAGTTGCCCGTGGGATGTGAACAAGGCCCAGTCCGCGGCGACGTCCGCCAAGCTCGCGGCTCCTCGCGCGGAAATGATCAGATGCTCGGATTTTGCCCTCAATAGATGATGTGCGTCGCTGGGGCCTCGTAACGGCACCTCGAAGCGCCACGGGGTTCGCGCAGCATCAACATCGTGAGCTCGTCCGTTCAGCACCTCCTCATCGCCAGTGCTGGCCAGCGCAGATATTGGCAACGTCTTGAAGGCTTGACATGACGCGAGGGTCATTGCGAGGAAAACAGCTGCAAAGGTGGCCATTCGTCGTGCTTCAGCGTCGCCTGCGCCCCTCAGGCGCATAAGCAACGGAGTGCCTCGAATCTGTCGACAACCAGACACTTCTGCGGGTTAAGCGCCGTCGCAGCCAAGTTGTCCAAGAAGCAGAGTTGTCCGACCCTCCCGGCAGACAAACCGTCCCGCGCGCGAGTTGCTGACTGCGGTGAAGCACAGCTGCGTATAAACACCAGGTTGGAAAGCAGAGTACGGGTTCGGGCGGCCCTCAACGGCAGCGTCGCACGGCGTGCCCTCTGAGCACCATGCGTAGCGCCATATGCGCTAGAGTACTGTGTGTGTTAAGCAGTTCGGGCGGGCTGAGCACTTCGATGTCGAGCAGGACCCCCAATGGCCGAATCGCACGAGGCCACGGGTTCCGCCAGTGCGACATTAAGTTGCGCATACGGTGCAACAAGGCCTACAGCTATTAACGTGCTCGGCCATTCGCCTAAACCCATCCGTTGGCCTTCCGAACGTTACCGCTCCCCGCCTCCGCCCCCAGGCTCATTGCGACCCCGCCAAACCGCTGCCACACCTGTCGGCCCGGACACCTCCTCCCGGCAGCAATCCTCGAGCACCACAGCTGCTGCGTGGCCTAGCAGCAGAGCCGCACTAGGGCGCACGGCCGCAAGGCCGCAACGCGCCCGCCCCTCCTGGCCGGCGCCCCACGCCCCTCCCTGCCTCCCTTCCCCGTCTTGTCCAGCCCATGGCAGGCATGAGGCGATGCGCACCATCACCTGCTAGCCCCGCGGAGCCGCTGGGCTCTGTTTCGCCCGCGCGCGTGCCTGGCAGCTTCGACGGCTCCTAGCGCGTGGAGCCGGGCCAGGGTTACGATGCCGCGCGCAGGTGGGTGTTGGCCACGGCTGCACTGCGGCTGCGGGTGGGGCTGGGGCCAGGTGTGCTGCCACCTGGTCGACGTAACTCCGCCACACACGGCTGCACTCCTCTCCTACGCCCTCCTTCGCCCCTGGCCCTGGTACCCCCGAGTACCTCCGCCCGGCAGCCATCCTCGACCACTCCCGACCACAGCCCTGCGCGGCCAAGCACTCGAGCCGCAAGCGGATGCAGCCAAGCCGCAAGGCTGCAATGAGGCGGGCGCCGCGTGCCGCGGCACCGCCATGCAGGAGGGGGCCCCTGCCGCCACGCTACGCCCCCGCATCTGCCCCGCTTCCCCCCCCCCCCATCCGGCCCATCCGGCCCATCCCAGGCTTGCGGCCGTGTGCACCACACCTGCAAGCCCAGCGGGGGGAACCGAGGTTTCGTGGCATCGAAGCTCGCGGCTGGCAGTGACGCGGCTATAAGCATGCGGACACTTGCGTCAGCCATGACGCAGGGCCGGTGCGGGCGGCAGCCTCGGCTGTGCGGCTGCGTGGCCTCGGCTGGACCTCCAGCAACGGCGGACGTGTCGTGCGAAGTGCCGATTGTGCCGGCACCCGCCACAAGAATGAGAGCAGCAGGTGGCCGTGGCTATGGCAGCAGGTAGGCAGAGACACCAGCTGCGAGGAGGCCCGACGGCGGTATCGGTGGCCATGCCAGCTGGGGCCGGGCTGCGAAGCGGGGCGTGGCACGAGCCCGCGCAAGGGCCGTTGCGAGAGCCGACGGTGTCGCACGCTGTGGACTAAGAGTGGCGGCGCACATCATCAAGCGGAGCTGGTGCGCACACAGGTTGGAAGCGTGGCGGTGACGACGGCCAATATTGGTGGCGAGTATAGGCCCTCTTGGGCTGGCCGGCTAGCATGGACGGGTGCCTGGTGCTGGCGGTGGTTACGGCAGCAGCGGTTGAGGGCCAAGCGCTCCCCGCTTGGTGCCTGCGCCGCATCCCAGGGGAGGCCCGCGCAGCGTAGCCTCAATGGCGGCCCCATACCGGCAGCAAGCCCCAGGCGGACGTTGCTGGCGTAGGGATCGCAGCAGCGTGCTACGTCAGCAGAGACTGTGCGGCGGCGTTGCAGCACCTGCGTTGCCTAAGCGCCGCCTCTCCGCATCGAGCGCCAGTCCGTCGCACGAGGGCTTTCAACAGAAGCTCGCTGGGGACGCGCTACGGGTTGCAACCGGAAGCATGAATGCTCTTGCGGCCAGTGCGCCAATGGGTTCACGGCTATGGCGCTGAACGCATTATCCTGCTGTTCTGGCAGGCTAGCGTACCCTCCAATGTTCATTATCGGCCGCGGCGGGCAGTTGACGCCTGCATGAGTTTGTGGGGCGCGTGCTCCATGCGGGAATGCTGCGTCAGGCAGGAAAGCTCCTTGAGTCAGCAGTTGCACGGCTCTGGCGTTACGAACCGTTCGGGGGCGCCCCTGGGCGCCAAGAGGCCAGGTGTACCGTACGGTGCTTGTTAGCACCATCACTCTGGGGCATTGCAACCATGCTTGCTCGCGGGCCAGCTTACCCGTCATGCGCCTGCGCCCCCCTGCGCCCGCCCCCCCCCCCGGGGATCACGGCCGGCATGGCGTGGCTGGTCGTACCTTGGTGCTTTTCTGCGCGCGTCGCCTGTGTTTGCCCCCCATACACTTCACCCTCACAGACACTTTACATGCCACATCTTCGCTGGCCTTCACCCTGTGTCGCTACTTCTACCTTACACGACGGACTGACCAAGTCACTACGTCGCTCCGTCGCTCCACAGGTTTGCTCCCTTCCGTGCGCGGGGCTGAAATGTGCGGGTCCCACGCCAGCGACTAGCCGTGCGTCACGCTTGCTTCAGTCTCCATAACACGGCGGCCTTCCTCGATATGCCATGGGGACGGCACGGTAAGTGCGCATCGCAAGGCACTGCCAGGTTCCCGCCGCGTCCCCACTAACCGCGCAGCCTACAAGTGTGCAACGCTTCCTGTTACCGTTTTACACCGCCATTCAAGGATGCCCGCTAACCGGTCGGGTTGCTGAGCACCCGGGGTGCCAGCAGAGCGGTTGTTGCAAGGTGGTCTCTGTTCCCCTCCTGGCATCCTTCTGATTGTAATTGGAAACCATGCTTGCTATCGGGAGAAGTGAAGCTGCTATGCAGCGCGGTGGCTTGCGCCGCGTTGCGAGTAGGCGATGACGGGGCATGCATGGGTCACCGACATGTCGACCCGACGGCTAGCTCCCCGGGGGAGGTTGGTTAAACTTAAGCGAAGCCAAGAGAAGCTCGTTTTACTTTCTGGACCAGCGTATGATTGACATCGTTCTTCTGTTTTAGCGTAACCGAGGCAACACCGCGGCGTCCTTGCGATGTTCCGGACCAGCCTGTGCCAGTGCCCCCCTAGGTGGCCCGCTTAGGTGGCCGCGCGCAATCGCCGCCGCATCGCCGCTGTGCACGCTGCGGCTGGGTGTCCCAGCCCAGCCCAACCCGAACCCAACCGGAACAAGACACGCGAGAGTGAGCATGGCACGTTAGGCTTCGTCTAGCAGAGTTGGTTCAGTGCTGGGTCACATATTACGGGACGTTGTCAGTGGTCGAGGGAGCAGAACGAAAGCCTGGCGTGTGTCACGGGACATTTGCAATGACCCCATGTCACGGGAGGCGGTCATTCGCATTCACGATCAGGGTTTTAAAGCGAAACCCACGCACCACATGAATGTTTTACAGGACATGTACCACAAAACAATTCGCGAACCATGGAAACAACGAACTTTCGCCATGACAAGTAGTGCATGACCCTCATCCTGCAGTGTCCGCGACGCGCCAACCTGAGCCGACCACAAACCTGTTCCAGCTGCGCAGGGGTGCATGGCTCGCCCCAGAAAGAGGCCATCCAGACCAGACGCACACCGTCGGTCACGATGCGGTCAAAGCTGGGACAAACCACAAACCAGCCTGTTGTCAAGCGCAACGGAGCTCCCCGTGTCAGGAACGCTGCGGTGCGCAGGTCGGTCGGTGCGCAGATCGGTCGGTGCCCAGGCGGGGTTGCTTAGGGACAACCCCCCCTCCGTTTATGCCCAGGTTCCCAACCAACCATCCCAAGCCATCGGGAAGCAAGCCAGCCGTGGCATGCCACAGCATGGCTTGGGTGCGGCTTCGTTCACCCCCGGGGCATTCCGCCAGGCCTCAAGACAGCTGCTCTCCAGCGCTACCGTGCGATCCAGCCCATGGGGGCTGGCTCACGGGGCTGGCTCACGGCTGTGCCATGCCGTACACTGAGTATGTCGTGACAGCCGGGCGCACGTCCTGCCGACACGCACACGCCACCACCTTGGAGTGGTCGACCTATGCGCAGATCCCTGGACTTCTGGCCAGCAGCGAAAGTCTCGCGGTGATAGCAGGACGCAGCCGAGGGGTCACCCCTGGCCGGCAGCTTGGAGATGCGCGTGAGGGGTCTGCCTCCCCGCTGTCTCCCTTGGCCGCAAGTAGGAGAGTGGGGTTCCCTGTCCGCAAGCGCGCTGCCCCAGGCGGTCGCCGCCAACGTCCTGCCCGCGGGGGTTCGCCTCTCGGCAACGGCCCTGCCACTCCCTGTGGGCCTCCTGTGCTGCTTCCACGCTGGTCCGACAGGGAAAGGGCCCCCAGTGCGGATCCCACCGTCGCCCCCCCACGTCACCCGCGCCCTGCTCACATGCGGCCGACCTCGCATACGGGGCCTCGCACATGGCAGGTTGTTTGCACAGCTGCGGCGAGCACAAAAGAGGCCACGATTCACGCCGCCGCGCGCACAAGCACGTGCGTCGGTGGCTGTAGCAGCAGCCCAGTCGGCTCCCAGCGGGGGGCGCTGCGGCAGGTGCTGGAAGGTGCGGACGCGCAACCGGCGGCAGCACACGCGGCGACAAGTGCATGTGTGTAGCCGGCCACAAAATACGATGATATCATCGCACGAAGTGGCAAATCAACGGCAGGGCGTCGGGACCTGGCACGGCCCGGAGCATACGAGCCCCACAACCCTTCCCTGCGCAGACCTTGACCCCCTCCTGCTAACCTGTCTGGGCACCTCTCACACGCCACACGTGCCGGCCCGTCCGGGAGCAGGCCAGGCCCCCGCTTCTAGCTGGGCCGATGGCTCCAGCGCGTGCTCATGGCGCCACGATCGCTGCCTGCCTGCCACCCGGAAGCTGGCGGCCATCGCGGCTGCACGCGGGCACATCGGCGCGCTGCACGGCTGGTGCCGGGGCGCCGGGACGTGCCATGATAGGTACGGGGCGGTGGCGAAAGACGGTGGCGAATTCGGCTGCCATGAGGTTTGACACGCCTTAGAAGCCCTCCAGCACGCCGGCGCGGCACGGGCGGCCGCGTGGCCGTGGCCGCAGCTGGCGGCAGCTGAGAGGCCGGGGCAGCCGGCGACCGGTGCCACCGAGCGCATCAGCTGCTGCGGCAGCAGCTGTGAGTGTGCCACCGCGGTTGAGGTGGCAGGGGAGCGAGTGGCTGCTGGGAAGGGCGCTGCCGCTGAGGGCCGCACCTAGGGCCAATGGCTGGTGCCCGCCCGGAGACATGACAAAGCCCGTGCCATGCAATGCACGGACACAGCCTGGCACAGGCGCGAAGCACGATGTATGCCGGTGCAGTGAAGCTGGAGGCCGGGCGGGCGCCGCAGGAGCAGCAGCTGACTTGGCGTTCAGCGTCGGCGACGGGGAACGGCCCAGGCTGTGCTGCGCCGAACGCCTCTGCAGCGCCATCGCCTACATCGGCCGGCGCCGCTGTGAGAAGCTCTACAAGCTCAGAGCAGCCGTGAACGATGCCAATAGCGCAGCCACAGGTGTTCAGGTGCTCAAAAGCCAAGGGATGCAACTACAAAAGGCGGCAGTCGTTTTCTTTCGGCGAGGGTTAGAGAGAAATTATTGCGAGTGTTCAAGGTGCGAACGATTATGCGCTACCATGCGTGCGCGTTTGGGTGCACTTGCAGAGACAGCTCGACCTCCACTGCTATGATAACAGCATGACGTGCAACATTACGAGAGCATGTTGAGAGCGTATGCATACAGCTTTGCGCGTGGAGGGCAACGGGGCAACATCCCTTGGACAGCCATTTACGCAGGCTTGCTCTCTGAACACGGCGATACGTAAGCACCTAATAAGCTGCTGAATACGCTACACAATCAGTCTTGGCACAGGCAAGCGGAAATAGGTCCACGACCCATGGGCCCAGTAACCCGAACATGCCGCCACCCCGCGCGCTCGCGATGATATGCGCAGCACACAACATGCGATATGTGCCTGTCTGCCGGCTCACGGAAGGGCACGGTGGTAGGCCGCCTGCCCTGAGGCACCCGCCGCGTCGCTCGCCCTGCGGGCGCCATCACGAGTTCCTTCTTTTAGCGGCGGCGACAGGGGTGCCCATGGCGGCGGCGAAGGGCCGGGGCCGGGCGGAAGCAATGGCAGCAGCCACGGCAAGCGTGGCTGGCTGATCTCTGACGGCGGGGCCCGGACAGGCCCACCGCCGCCGCCGCCGCCACCTCCATCCGGGCCGGGGCCGAGGAGCTGCGGGGCCGGCGGCCTAAGCCGCCGCGGGCGGCCGAGCTCAGCCTCTGGCGACGCCAAGCGGAAGCGTAGCAGTGTTGGGCGATCAGTGCCTGGCTGGCTGGGCGGCGGCTGTTGCAATAGCAGCCGAAGGCGTGTCCTAGCGCGAGGCCGCGGGGCGAGGGGCCCGCCATGTCTTTGCACGCAGGCGTGCCCCGGCCATCTACGAGTGAAGGGACCAGTGGTCGTGCCCGAGACGAGTGCTGGCACGTAGAGCGCTGGTTGAGACGGTGGTGCCTACGCAGATGGAGGACTGGGTGGGTACGCCCTTTTTCCCCCTCCGGATGGGGCCACCTTGTCGATTATCGTCAGCTGGGATGCAACAGTCGATGCAACCCGATGAATTTTGGTGCGGCTGCGCAATAGCGGCGCACTCGACGGCGGGGGCTACGCCCCAAAATGTAGCTCGACGTCCGGGCTCTGCCCATGCCCGAACCGAGGCTAAAATCCAAAGCCCCCCTGACATTGAGCTTTTGGATGTTGGATTCTGGGGGCCGCACACGGTAGCACGCCAACCCGCCGGTCTCTGTTCCTCTCCTGGCATCATTCTGGTTGTAATTGGAAACCCGCCGGTATAGCACGCGCAGCCCTCACGCAGCAAAGCATGAGCTGGCTTGGCACTGAGAAGGGCGTCGGATGCTCAAAGGGAGCTTCGTGCTTCTGCACGACGGGATAGACGGGAGCGGCGGCTTCGGTTGAGGGCATACCCTTTTTCGTCCGCCATTTCCAAGTTTGGGCAGTTCGCGCACCCCTTGGAGGGGACCATCGCGCACGCACATGCCAGTGTCACGTAGTGGGCGTGTGACGCTTGTGCCATGTAGCCTACCGCTCCAACCCCCTGCCTGTACTGCAGGCCATGCCTGCCCTCTCCCCTGCCTGACTATTACCGTGCCACACGCCTCCCTGGCCCTCACTCCTCCCCGCTGCCCGCCCCCTTCCCGCCGCTGCCCGAGCCCTCATACCCGCTGCCCGAACCCTCCGCGAACCCTTGGCGTGGAGCCCCTGGGTTTCCCAGCACTTGCGTGCAGCCCCGCGCGCCCGGCATTTCGGGGCACTCTCGTCTCGCGCACCCACACTCGGCACCTGATCCAATCGCAGATACAATGGGCACCGGCGGCGCGCAGCGACCGAGTCCTCGAGCAGCCGCATGGCGAAGTCCCGGAACAGCTTTTGCTAGCCCGGGGCATTGTTGGGTACATACAGCGCGCCCTCCTGATCGCCCGACCTCTCTCAACTGCGGCGAGCGATTCCACCGCTCAACCTGCCGTGCGAGATCGGCGCATTACCACCCCGGGCGCGCGAGGTGAACATGCTGATCAGCTGATGTGCCATGGCTGCGGCGGCCTCGGATGGCATCGCTACTGCCTGGCGCCCACGCTGACGCGCGTGCAGCGCGGCACCTGGACCTGGCCGGCCCTGCCCGGAATGCTCTTCGCCCGTGCCTGGCCCAGGCCGTCGACAGCCGCCGAGCGCCGGTGCCCCGGCAGCAAGCGCCGTTGCGCCACCCGTCACGGCCGACACGATCACCACGCCTCGCACCGCCAAGGCGCTTGGCGGCGTGCCCTGCAAGTGCCGAAATCTGGACACGCACTGACCGGGCCCGTGGGGGAGCGGCGCTGGGGGGTACGCTGCAGGCAACCTGCACGTCTTGGGCGCCGGCGGCAAGCGCGCGCCCGTACCGACCCCCTTGCGGCGCGCCACTCCAATCGCACAACCGAGCGCATGAACCTCAAGACCGCCGCCAAGGCTTTCAAACAATTCCAAACAGGACGGAAGTCAGGTTGCGCCGAGGCCCCTGGCGCCCGCGCCCCCGTCCTGGTCACAGCCGCCGAGCCGCGTCCCTCGGCTCGCTCCGCGGCCCTGACCCGGCTCTCCGACTCCTGGGATTACTCGCGAAATCGTTTTTCTTGCTACGCCATATGTTGTGACGGGCTGCTGCGGGCCTGACCTGGTCGGCGGGGGCGGCCGGCCGGCCGGTCGGACCCGGACGAAGTAAGAACGGGATTGGATTTTCGGGGCCAAACAGCTTGGTCAACGTGTCCCGAACCTGGTAGCGTGCCCGGCACCGGGTAACTGCAACTCCGTCCCGCCTTGAGAGGCCTTCATCAAGGCACAGGCTCTAGTGACACTAGACCACGGCAAGGGGAGGTTAGGGGCAGTGGTTCGAACAGGGGGGGTTTCGAAAATAATCTAGGGCCCTTCTTTTTATAGTACCCGCCGGGTACTGGCCAGCCCTCTGAGCGTACCTCCCAGTACCCGGGCGCCGAAGGGAAAACCCTAAAACCCTAAAATTTTACCAATATGGGTATCAAAACACGCGGATTTTCACCTAGATTCTTGATGTGCGAACGCTCTGGCAAGCCGCATGTAACGCTGGAGATAAGGCGCCAAGAAGCTAGCCAGGGCCCAGGAGCCCAGGACAAGTCCTGTCTGTTATGCAGGCAAAGCGGCGAAGTTCGCAGTCGCGGCCTCACGAAGAACAAGCGTCCGCAGACTGCAAACGAGCGTCCGCAGACTGCAAACTGCAGATAATGCTAACGCTAGCTGCTGCATGCGGTAGGTCTTTAACTGCATCGCCCTGTCAGTCCCCCGCCGCTACATACACATACGTGGCAGTCGGCAACCTCGTTGACCACGCACCTACCAACCCTTCTTTGTCGCGATCGCGCCAAGCCGCCGACCCCGCCGCCGACAGAACATCCGTCCCGAGCATCCCTGAGCAACGCACCACGCACGCACCACACGGACCGGCCCGCTTGTCGCTACTCGTATGCCTATTCTCGCCTTCCAGCTGGCATCTCTACAGGACACAGACGTATGTATTACTGCATGAACTCGTACTGGACCAGCCGGTCGGCACTTCGGTCCGCGCCCATTTGCTTGCTTGGTAGGTGCGTGCCGGGTGCGGCAGGCCGTGGTTTCCCCTCGACAAGTAAATCGAAGCCCAGCTATCACGGAGACAGGTCGGCGTCGTGCACGGCTGCGCAATGTGCGGGGTGGACTTCCCTCCATGCCCTACATCAGCTTATGTCAGCGTACGTAGGCGTTGCAGGTTAAGTGGCATGGCCCTACATGGCCCTTGTTTGCTACCTGGTGCCAACCCCCGCCCCCCTTGCACTTCCGACCGACAGCCCTCTTCCAGAACCCCTTCCAACCGCCCACCACCCCCACCCGCGTCAACCTAGCCCGCGTCACCGTTTCCGAACACGTTCGTTACCCTCTACCATGCTCTCCTTCAGCGTCCGAGGCCTGCAGCTCCAGCGTTACCACGTTGCAGCCGCGTGTACGGTGCCCGCCCTGCTTTGTTTGTCTCTCGTTCTTCCTCTCTGCACCCACCCAACGCAGACATTCTACACACTGCTGCTGGCGCGGGGATAGCTTAGACATCGCCGTCCCGCCGGCTGCTCCTTGCCTGCAACGCGACACCGTGCATCATGACTTCTCCTGACCAAGTCGCTGCGCGCCAACCCAATTCCACAGGTTCGGTTCCTGTTGCGTTGGGTTGGGCTGGGTTGTCGTGGCCCCGCGCCAGTAGCAGTCAGCGGACCCCTTCAACATG
>BDDC01000324.1:1733-14775 GCA_001662425.1 Chlamydomonas sphaeroides
ATTCATCCGTGTGGGTGGCACGTACCCAACACGCCTTCGTCCATGGCTGCGTCGCTGTACGGCAGGGCCACGTGCCACGGCAGGTCGTACATGTAGATGCGAAAGCGGTTGGTCCTGGGCGGTTGGGTTGGTTGGCCGTTGGGCAGCGCCGTGGGCATGGCAGCCGGCAGGCCGCGGGGGCGCCCTCCCCCACGGGTCCACGCACGTTTCAGAGCCCCGCCGCACGCGACGTTTCAAGACCCCAGCGCGCGCCCCGCCGTACCGCAGGTCAGGGATCCGGGGCCTCGTCGCCGCGGTGCCGGCTGCCGGCTGCCTCGGTGAGCCCTCCCGCTCCGGTATCCAGCTGCCGGCCGGGCCCACGCCGGGCGTGGGCTCCGGCGCACTCTCCGCATCCGGCGCTCGCTCGGCATGGGCCCGGGCGGCGGCCTCAGCCTGCGCCCTCCGGGCTTCCTCGGCCCTCAGTCCCTCCTCGCCCCACGCCAGCACAGGCTCGTGCGTCCGCTCCTCCAGCCCCGCCAGAGGGTCCTCCTGGCCGGTCCGGTGGGGCTCGCGGCCGGACGGCGCGACCAGCTCCGACGGCAGCACGGCTGACGCGGGCGCGTAGGCGCGGCTGCGGGCGCAGCCCAGGCCCCACTTGCCGGGCGGGCAGTGGCAGAAGCCGTTGACGCAGGTGCCGCCGCCGCAGTCGGGCGCGAAGAAGCAGGCCGCCGCGTCGACTGCCTGTTGGGCACAGGGCGCGGCGGCAGGAGCCGGCGACGCTCGCTGCGTGTCTGCGTGGGCTCAGGTTGTGGCGAGGGCCCACCGTGGGTTCGCCCCTCGGCAGCGCAGCCCTGGCGCCGCCGTGCGTACCTCGCACGCCGCCCCGCGGTGGCCGTGGCGGCACAAGCAGGTCGGCTCGCCCCAGCGGCCGCCAGGCAGCGCCGCCGCATCCCCCAGCCGCTGCAGCGGCCGCCGCTGCAGCCGCTGCTCCACGCCAGCCGTTGCGCTCGCCGGTGGCGGTTCGCCGGTGGCCTGCCGGGTGAGGGACAATGCCCACTGTCGCGCTTTATCCGCGGCCGCAGCCGAGCGGGCGGGATGGGGCGGGATGGGGCCGCTGCTGCTGCTGCTGCTGTGCTCGGGGCTTTGCCGCGGCTGCAGGCCGAGAAGGGCGCGCCGGGCGGCAGCTGTCCGGCCCAACCCCTGCCCGGCCCCCGTCTACTGCGCTACCCTGCACGGAGCCCGCCGGCACCACGCCCGTGTGCCGCATCCCCGCGCGCCTCGAGACGTCGGCTCAGCGGCGCGACAGGGGTAGCAAAAGGGCGCCAGCGGTCGGCTGAGGGCACCGCAGCGCACTCCCACGCCTCGGCCGCAGCCCCCTCCGGCAGCTTGACCAGCCACGACGCCGTGCCTGAACACGCCAGCCGGCGCTGACCCCCTGCCCGCGCCCACCTGGGTCTGGACGCACACGCCGCGGCCCTGCGAGCAGGCGGCCGGGCAGGCGGACAGCGGCAGCACCCGCAGCGGCTGCGGCGAGGGCCCGGGGGCGCCTGCGGTAAGAAAAGGGGGGTTCCGCGGTTCCTCGGGGCGGACTGGGGCGGGCGAGCCGTCTGCCTGCGCTCCGTCGCGCCCCAGCGGCGCAAGGCGGGCACATGCGCCCTAGCCTGGCCCCGCTGCCCACCTATCAGCTCAGCAGGCGCCAGCAGCCATTCGTCGTACGTCTCCAGTGCGAATGCCTGCATCCGCGTCGCAGGGGAACTGCGCGTGAGGAGGGGCCAGCAGGCCAGGCGGCCAGGCGGCCGAGCCGCTCCAGTTACGCCATCGCGCCCTGGGGCCTGGACCCCAAGCCCGCAAGCCCCTAGGCCCTCAGGCCCTCCAAAGCATACAGGCCCTCAGCCCTCAGCGCCAACGAACCAGGACCGCCAATGGACCCCCGGCGCCCAGCACGAGCACCCGCTTACAAACTGCCCACCCGGCCGCGCGCCGCGCCCGATGGCACGCCGTACCCCACCGCCCACCCCCGCCTCGCCCCCACCTCGGGCATAGCCCGGTACCAGGTGACGCTCCGCGGGTCAGCCGGGACCTCGGAGTTGTTGGCGTGGTCGCTACTCAAGAGAATGTATTCGCCGGGGCGGTGTTGGGGTGCAGTCATGTGAGTCGGTGGAGCCGTCCGGGGCAGCGACAGGGGACGGCCTGCCCGCCTGCGTGCGGCGCCTCGGCGGCGGCCCGCGGCCCCATGTCCCCACCCACCTGCCGTACACGAAGCAGTGCGCCATGGGCACCAGCCGCGTGGCGGGCGTGCGGCAGGTGCCGTGCAGGCCGGGGGCGTAGGCTGGGCAGTAGACGCGGGTGCAGGCGCGGTAGCACTGCGGGCGGCCAGGGGCAGGCTCTTGGAGCCCCCGGGGCCGGAGCACACCGGGCGCCGTCTTTGGGGCCGCCGCAGCCCCTGGCTGCGTTGTCGCCACCGCTGCTCCCCCCGCCCGCCCCCAGCCGCTGCCGCACCTCGCAGTTCTTTGGCACCGTGGGGCCGCAGCCGCCCGGGTCAGCCGGCGTCTGACGGCAGGCGGCCATGAGGTCCAGCTCGCAGGCGGGGCCTGACAGCGGCCGGCCACGCAGGGGGCAAGAGGGGGAGGTGGTCTACGGTACGTGTGGGGTTAGGGGTGTGCGCTGCTGGCGAGGTGCGGTAGCGGTGCGGGCCAGCCAGCCGGCAGCGTGGGAGCGGGACGGCGGCCAGCACCGCCGCTCGCTCTGTGGGGGCTGGTGGCAGGCACCGCTAGGTGGCTGCGCCAGGCGGCCAGCCGACTGAACGTTACCAGGGGCTGCCTACCGTCGTAGCCCCACGGGCACTCGCACTGGCCCGTGTCCTGCGGCATGGGAGCACGTCCGGTGTTGCGCAAGGGCGCTAACACTCGGATCGACACACATCAGCCCGGGGCTGACAGCAGTTGCGCCCGCTGCATACCTGGTTGCAGTTGCCCCTGTCCTCGCATCCTGGCGCACAGCGTCGCCGGACCTCCACAACGTCGGCTGCATGGCCATGCAGGGAGGGGGCTCGCGGGGATCAGCCATGGTACGTGTCAAGCCGATTACATCTTGCTATCTGCGATTTGACGACTGCATAAGCGCCTGGTATGGATGGCAATATGCCGTCGCTTGCCATGCTGCGCACCTGCGATGTCGGCCAGCACGCCTGGAGCAGCAGCCAGCAGTGCAAGAACGATCGCTATAACGGCAATCTTTTGCGTCATGATCTTGCGTCAAGAAGCGGGCCATGGCCATTGCTGGCAACTGCCAAACTGACCGCGAGTCTGCGACGCGTGCACCATCCGTTTCGTAGGATGTCTTTCGTAAGCGTACACAGTTTTTTGGTGTGGGTGGTGTCGCGGTTGGTTTGACCGCCAACACCCCACAGCACGAACCCGGACGCCGGCAAACCTGCAGACTCCCGCGTATCCAAGTCGCCCGTGCTAATGACCTTCGACACTGAATTGTGTGTAGCAACCTTATAGTTGAATGCATCATGTGTCACAAGCGAGAGGGCGTGCCTTCAACATGTGTCGCCGCTGGCAGTCCGCAGTCGCATCGGGCCGCTGCTTGGCCCTCGCGCAGTCAGTGCCCTCCAACCCACGCAGGACATGTTACGGTGGTACGGTGAGGATGGCGGAAGCTTACATTCATTCGTGCCCATCTACCCCGCGACATGTCTGCCACCCAACCACGCGCGCAGTGGCGGGGCCCAGCTTCACACAGCCCACCTTGCATCCCCGATTATTCTTATTACACAAAAAGCCCACGCTTTCGTTGCTCACTCCGCCCTTCACCTTCCGCCCATGGGCAACAAAGGCAACAAGTAGGAAATCGAATGAGCTGGCTTGACCCAGCGCGCTCACCAACCTTACGCCGCGCACCCTTTGACTGTAGAACCAGCGCCCGAGCACGCTCTACGTTGCATGCGCTAGCGTGCCCGCCGTGGGCATGCCCCGGCACCCCGGGGTATCCCCGATGTATCCCCATCCATTCTTATTCCACGCTCCCATCGTCTCCCATGCTGTGGGCTTCAATTCAGTTCAACCAAGCTCCTGGGCCCCGCTGCAGGTGCAGGTGCGATTGGCCCCACCAGCACCGAGGCCACTAGGCCCCAGCTAGTTGCCAGGTGCGTGACGGCGCAGAGCGCTCGGCACCGCAAAAGCGATAGTACGCGAAGGCAGCGTCTGTAAGGTCCAGCGCCACAACATCCTGGACTGCCGCCCGCCGTCGCCGCGACTCAATTAGCGCAGGCCGTGCGTGCGCCACAGCCGGCGCTCGGGCAGGGACGTTCATTGTACGACCATCGTGACAGGTCAGCGAAGGGTGCCTGCTTGGGACCCGACCTGACGTGGCTTGGGGAGCTGTGCCCAGGCCGCCTCGATTTGCAGCGCCGTGCAGGCCGGTTATCTTCTCCACCTGGCCCCCATGCCGCCGTCCGCCGTATGGCTGCCAAGTGGTGTTCTCTCGCTCTGCCGCCTGCTTCTGGCTGCCTGCCGCCAGCGTCGGTCCCCCCCTGCTAGCAACCGGCTGCCTTCCATGCGGCCCTTCAAATAACGCTGCCAGCGCCTCACTTAACTCCCGCTCCCTGCGCTCCGTAGATTATGACAACTCGGTCTGCGCTCCGCTTGCTGCCACGGTCCGCTTCTCCGCTTCCACGGTCTTCCCGGACCAAGGCTGGCGGACGCTGGCGTCCTGGCTCCGCGCCATCGCTCTGGGCGAACTACGGTGGACTGGTTCTCTGTTGCTGGCAACGCGACTACCGGGTGGGGCCAGTGCTCGAGGCTGCCCTGGCGCCCTAGTTCCATTGGCTCGGCCCATGCTCTGGCAGGAGCCGCGTGGTGTACTTGTGGTGCGCCCTCGTCCTCTCCTCCCTACAACAATCGCCACAGCACCCAACCCGCACGGCAGCGCATGCAGGGCGGTGACTGCAGCGCGTGGCCGTCACCATGTGGACCTGGCAATGATGAACCAGGGTGGAAGTCAGATGTAGGTACCTGAGACAACTGCATGTGGAACTTGAGCGGGGACGACTGTGCGCCCCGCCCCCTGCCCTACTTTATGATATGATAAACTAGAACGAAGTCACAAAAGGAGTATCTGTAACCTGCGAAAACGTGAATTCATCGATATCTCCTGCGTAGTCTGGGATGAAAGGTGACGGCAGGCAGGCCACAAGGCCGAAGACAGGAGTGCGGCTGTGCAGCGTACTTCTAAGGGCTACTTCTGATGCCCTTCGACACCTCGACGCCCTCAACAGGAGGCCCCGCCCCCAGCCTGCTGCGCTGTGCTGCCAGGGCTCCAACCGCACCTGCGCTGGCGCCCCCACCTGCCGCTGGCGCTTCGAGGCCGCTGGCTGGGGCCGCACCGTGCCGCACCACTGGGCGCTGCTGCCGGGCGGCGCCCTCCTGGCGCTGTGTGCTGTGCGGGCCGGAGCACGGCGGGCAGCCCCGGTGCCTGCAGCTGAGGGCGCACCCGGCGCGCGGCAGCGGCGGACGTCAAATGCGGCCAACGAGCAAGGAAGGGTCAGGGCTAGCGGATGCACACAGTGTCGCACCCCTCGCTGCTCGCAGCCCTCCGCACGCTGTCGGGACCCAACACGCGCCCGGGACCGCGCGGCCCAGCGGCCGCAGGTTACCTCCTGGACCAAGCCTGGCAGCGCAGCGCAGAGGCATGCGCCTCGGCCCAACGGACTGGGTGCGCTGGGAAGGGGTCGGCGCAACGCCGCACCGCAGGTCGCCACAAGCGCCTCGCCAGCCTCGCAGCCAGGGCCCAGGCCCAGCCCCAGCCCCAGCCGCGGGCCAGCCCCCTAGTGTGCCAAGGGCGACCGCACGCGATCCCGCTGGCAAGATACCTGTTGGATTACGTGGACTAGCGCCCAGGCCGCTGCCGATGTCGAGGAACAGTGCATTCTAATTGCGAACCAGCGTGGAATTTATTGGAGGGTACCTGACCTACCTGACACAACCTGAGGGACAGCGCTTGCACGCGCTTGCTTGCCGCGCATCCTACATGCTGAACCGTGGCGCAGCCAAACGGCCGTTGGCCGATGTCTGCCCAGCCCCTTTCTCCTGTCACGGTCAGCAGCGGAGCGGAGAAAGAGAGCGGCGTTGCGTAGCGGAGTGATGTGTCGCGACCAAGATCTTCGCAAGTGACCCAGGGGAGAAGTGACCTCGGCCTGGGCATTGGAGTCACTGGAGCGCGTGACCCGGTCGCCCCCCACCAGTGCCGTCGGGGGTTTCTCCCCTCTGGCCCCATATGACCTCAGAAGAAAGCGAAAGTACGCGAAGGCAGCACGGTATCCTCTGGGCGCGACACATGTGATACGGACTCGGGGAAGCCCAACGGCCCATGTCAGGGAGCGGCCGCTCGGGGCTCTGGCACGGGCTCTTCCCTGGGCCCACCTGCTTCACGGTCTTTGACAAGACCTCGCCATACCGTGACGCCCGCTGGGCATAAGTCATAGGTCATTGGTGAGTGCGGCTAGTAGGTGTCGGGAAGGTGCGGGGCTAAGCACGGCAAAGGGTAACTGGACCGCGCGCAACAATTATACAATTGCATAGAAGTCCCGCTTCATTACTGGGCGGCAGCAATGGGCGACTCGGCCCGCAGCGACGCGGGGTCTTACGAGCAGCTCCTCGCAAGCCCGACATGGGGCCACGCATCGGCTTCCATCCAATATATAGCGACGCCCGCTTAACATTTCACGCATACACACGACTCCTGCTTTGTACCTTGGTCGAACTTCGGGGTTAACATAAAGGCAAGGGAGACGGCCTTACCTTCGGCGTGTCTTCCCCGCGACATGGCGAGTCGGAGCCCGATGGCAGCTAGCGCCATCGTGCTAGCGCTGCTAGCGCTAGCAACTGTGGGCGCCAATGCAGGTATGTTTCGTGGGACGCGGCTATAGCCGACGTGGCTTCGCCACATGCGACAGCGACAGCGTCTCCAGCCTCGCCCGCAGTCGCTCCTCACATGCTCCTTAACTCGTGAAAGTATGCTCGCGCAGCGCTAAAAACGGTCCGTCCATTCTCCTCCAGGAACACTCACATGTGTCGCGACATTGTGGACGGGCGTTCGTTTCACGGCCGACTCCTACAGCTGGAACATCACCGGCATCACCACAAGCACGGCTCCAAGTCCTGCCTACATTCCGGACATGGGCGCCCTGCCGAAGGTGCGTTCGCGATTCGTTTCCCCACCGCCACGCGTCTCACCCACGCCCGCCTGTCGGGTCCGGTGGAAAGTTGCGATGTCCTGTCTTCCCGCCATACTTACAGTCACACGGCCAACGGCGCAGTCACATCAACAGCTCAGCGGTCAAGGGCCAGGCCACAGCCCCATTCGTTCGACGCTCTTGCACACCCTGCCTCTCCCTGCCCTCTCGCAGCCGCGCCTGCTACCTACCTGGGATGCCGCGACGCAGTCCGGTCGCCTCGTGTGCAATTGCACCGCCGGCGACTGTTTCGCCGACTACCAGCAGGTCCTGCTGCGGCTGTGGTCTGAGCCCGCGTGGTGAGCCTTTTTGTGGAATGAGAATTAATGAGGATACACCTGACCCTCCATGACGTTAGGGGTTAGGGGGGCAGGGGAGCTCCCCTGAGAGAGGAGCAATCCGCAGTGGCCACCGCTTGGCCAGCCAACCCGCGGCACCCCTGGTCACAGGGCCTGAGCCGCTGTCGCAGCCCTGCTCCGCCCTCATCGCGCCGCCTCGCCTCGCCACGGCCACGGTCGCAGCTGTGTAACGTCTGACGCACCTCAGGACGTAGCAATCAGCTCTCAGTCATGCAGATCCCCAAGTCGAGCCTGCAGCACACGCGGCCGGCAGCGCCACAGGCCGGCCCCTAGGCCGCACGCGCTCCTTCCCCACCACCGGCACCACCCACCTGGTCGCCACCCGCCTGCCGCACCCCACTGTCCAGCGCGGTGCCTGTGTGCATCACCACGCCTGCCCCCACCCGCCTCGGCGACCCCCAGGCGCAACCGTGGCGGCGGCGAGGCCACGAACCTGCCCTGCACCGCCGCCGCCAACCGCGCTTCGTGCTCGGGGCTGTGGCCGGTCATGCCCACGGGCTGGAACAGCCGCGCCCGCGCCGCCGGGCTGTTGTGGAAGAACCTCGCCAGCAACCTGCCCTTCTTCCCACGTGAGTGTTGGACACGGAGGCTGGGGTGCGCCATAGGACGGGGCCGGGCCGGGCCGGGCCGGGCCGGGCCGGGCCGGGCCGGGCCGGAGGACAGGACAGGGCAGGGGATGTCGGCGGCGCCGCACCCGTCGCGCGGGCCGTCGCAACTTGGTGGTGCGTGTCTGGGGTTACCTGTGCCGAGCGCCGGACTGGGCGGCTGGGCGTGCCGCGGTTCCAAGGCTTGCTAAGCAGCGACTCTCATTTATTTAACCCTCCCTCCTCCGCTCGCCTCCGCTCCGCTCCGCCCACAGGTGACCCCAACTCCATTGCGCAGGGGCTGCCGCCGCCGCGCCCGCGCTCGCCGCCGCCGCCCCGGCCGAAGCCGCCGTCGCCGCCCAAGCCCGTCGCCAAGCCCTTCCCGCCCAAGCCGCCGGTCAAGCCGTCCCCGCCGCCCAAGCCGCCGGCGCCGCCCAAGCCCCCGGCGCCGCCTTCCCCTCCGCCCAAGGCCGTGCCGAACCCTGCCAACGCACCCAAGCCGGGGCCCACGCCATCTGGCCGTCGCGCCATGCGCAGGATGTAAAAGCCGGCGCGCCATCCGCGCGAGGCAGATCGCAGATCGCGGATTCGGGTATCCGGATCCAAGGATCCGCCATGGTCAATGCCATGGCGATGGAAATTGTGCCATCCTGATTTGCCCCCCATGACACGAATCATAATCGGCGCTAGGGCAGCTGCAGGGGGAGTGATGTGTGTGTGTCTGTGAACCGGGGGCCGCAAAGCCCCTGGTATTCATGTTGCTTTTTGCGGCCCGCTCAAATTGTGTGTAGTATGTGCTCAAGTAGCGGCAGGAGTTCGCGGAGCCGGCAGCGGGCATCGCTGCCGCGCTACCTGTGGTTGTGGGTTGCTGGGTTGTCACTGCTGGACAACCATCCGAGAATGTTGAGGCCCCAGCAGTAGGGACGAGCCGCCTTTATCGCTGGCCGTCCGCATGGTGCGCCTCCGTAGGGGCCTGCTGGCTGCTGTGCTGCTGCACTGCCAAGTACCTGCAGTGCTGTGATGAGACTCCTCGCATGACGCTGACACTGACACCGGCCTGCGCGCATTTCGCGCCAACAACACCACGCGCGCCATACGCGCCGTGCCGTGCCGCGTGCACTGCGCTGCGGCCCCCAAGGCCCACGCACGCATCCCCGTCGTCGGGCTGCGCCTGCCGCCCGGCGTGTGGCCCGGCTCGGCCGGGCCCAGTCAAGCGCTATCTGTACCGTAGTAACCGGAGCCAGAGCCCAGCGCCGCGCTGCGTGTGCGGCTGCTGCGGCGACGTGGCGTCCTAGGCGTGCTGGTGCCTCTGTAACCGCGGCGCGGGCATGTCGGGGCATGCGGCAGTGCGCACGGCTGCGTAGCGCGGCTGACGAGCCCCGTCCTGGTCGGCAAGGGCGGGGGCGCAACAGCGCACGGCGCTGGCGGCAAGCTGGTGCCCGTGTCACACGAGCATGCTGGGCCATGCGGGCCGCGGCCACAAATAACAAGGCCCACTGTAACTTTACACGTGCCCCCGTGCCCATTCTTTCTCTGGCATCAGAGTCCAGCCTCGGGCATCAGAGTCTCCGTCAGAAAGCCTGCCAGCCGGCATTCCAGAGGCACGTGCAGCATTGCTTCGACGACGTCCTGAGGTAAACGCTTCGATGGGCTGGGCTCCGCAGCTGGTAGCACCGCGGATCCCGAGCAGCCTCGGCAGCCGGGGCATGGCGTGCGGCTGCCGTCGTAGGGGCCACGAGCCTGGCACACGCCCTCCCCGCCATCGACCTTCATGCCCAGTACCGCGGTGTGTGATGCAATAGGGCCGCACTGCTAGGTCGCCGGACACCCCCCGGCGGCCGCTGCCGCCGCCTGGGTACCCCGCGGCGCTCTTTGAGCGGGAGTGAGGGGCGCGCCGACGAGCCCCACGCTGGTCCGAATGCGAAAAGCCTCAGCCGCCAGCGCCATGGGCCCGCGTTGGCAGTGCCACTGTCTTACCGGTGGGGCAGCATTGCGACCGAGCACTCAGCGCCGTACATATGCACGCATATGTATGTCCCACACCTCAACACAGCACGCCTCCGACCAGCACCACTGGCGCGGCTTGATTGGGCGCACCGCTGTGATGAGCAATGGCCCCGCCTCCGCACCACCCCGGGCCGGCCGCCTCGGCGCCTGCCGGCGCGCCGCCGGCCCCGTTGCCCCGTGCGCAGCCGCAGCAGCGGCAGCACCTCCCAGCGGCCGCAAGGGGCGCCGCAAGCAAGACGCTGGTTCCACAGTAAAAGGCGCTGTGTGCAGTGCAAGTCGCCCCAAGTGCACGCCCCCGCAGTCACGCAGCCATGCGAGCACCGCATTTCGCGGATGGCTCCCGCATGATCGCAGCAACATGGCCCCCGCCGAGGCCGCCGCCCCAGTGCTGGCCATGCTGCTGAAGAAGGCCGCTCGTATCCCGCCAGAGCTTAGTCAGTGCCGCCCATCATCGCCACGACATCGGTGCACGCGATCAGCCGAGCCCCCCGAGCAAGTCGCCGCACACCACTTAAATAGCACTTCCGAGCAACGCCGCCACGCCGACGGGCAGGACCCTAAGCCGGGGCCTTCAGCTGGATGGCGGCTGCTGCCGCCGCCCCCCGCCGCCGTTCTCACACAACTCTACCTCCGCCGCCGCCACCTCCGCCACCTCTTCCTCGGGCACCTCGAGCGCCGCCGTCGCCGCCGGCGAGCCGCCGGAGCACGTGCTGCTGCCGTCTGCCGCCGAGCTGGTCGGCGCCGGCGCCGTCGCCGGCTGCGCCGACAATGACGCCGGCGGCCCCGCCTGCCCTTCCCCGCCTTCGACCACGCCTGCGCCCGCGCCTTCCCCGGACCGCCCAAGCTCGCTCGCTTCCGACACCACCGCCGCCGCCGCCACCGCCGCCGCCGCACAGCCTGTGCCTCCCCCGGCGCCGCCGGCCTCCGGACCCGGCTGTAGCTCGATCCGCGCCGCCGGCGGCGGCGCCGCTGCCGCCGCCGCCGCCGCCTCGGCCCGCGGCGGCGGAGAGGATCTCGCCAGCAGCATCCGTGCCATTGCCAGCGTGCCGCCGTCAAGCCGCAGCGTGAACGACCCCAGCAGCGAGCCGCCGTAGTCCGCATCGCTGCCGCCGTCGCGCCCGCCGCGCCCCTGGCCGCGCGCCGGCAGCGCACGCGTCAGGCCCGTCATACTCAGCTTCCGCACCAGCGGAGCGCCCTTGACGCCCATCGACGCCGCGACGGCAAGGTCGGCGGTGCAAGCTATGTCCGCCGGCGCCGCCGACGGCCCGGCGGAGCCGGCGCCGCCGTCGCGCCGAGACCGCGTGGGCCGCTCGCCGCGGGCCGAGGGCCCGTCGGGCTCGGCGCCGCCGGCGCCGCCCTGCGGGCCGCCGCCGTCGGCGGCGCCGCTGCCGGCGGTGTTGCGGTCCGAGGGCAGCGCCTGGGAGCCGTGGCGGCCCAGGTTCCCCGTGTTGGAGGCTGCCAGCTGGTGGCTGCTGGCGGCCTCGCGGAAGGTGGCCATGGGCGCAAACACGTCCACACGCAGCCAGGAGGTGGTGATGGGGCCGCGGCCCTTGATGTCGATCACGCCGCGCGGCTGCAGCATGAGCAGCGGGTCGTCTGCGGGGCGGGCGGGCGTGCGGGGCGGCGTGCGGGGCGTGGGAGGGGCGCGGGCCGCTGCGACCTGACCTACCGGGGCGGACCTTGCCGCCGCTCCTCCGGCCCTCCTCACCTCACCTCCGCCACTTCCCCGCACCCAGCCGCAGCCCGTGTCGCGACCCCCCGCCCGCCACCCACCAATCGACACCAGCGGTCCTGCTTCGCGCGGCGCTCCCTTTGCCCCGGGCCCCGCGCCCTTTGCCCCGGGCCCCGCTCCCGCCTGCCTGCCTGCCTGCCTGCCTGCCTGCCCGCCTGCCTGCCCACCCTGCCCCGCCCAACCACCCACCCGCCATGGCCAGCAGCTCTGCGGTGGTGTCGCTGACGTGCACGCCCATGACCGTGGAGGTGGCCTCCATGAAGTGCGCAATGTCAATGGTGTCGCCTGCGGGGTGGGGAGGTGGAGGTGGAGGTGTGGTGGGGGGGGGCGCGTGAGCGGGGGCGAGGTGAGGTGAGGAGGGGCGCGGAGCCGGAGGCATGGGCGGGCCGTGGGATGGCCGTGTGCCACAATGGCCGTCGCCGCAGGCGGGGCCCCCTCCCGTGGGCTGCAGGCGCCGCAGGGCGCGCGCGCTCACCGAAGAGCGAGAACCGCGGCATGTGGGTGCCCACCACGGCAGCCACCACGGGGCCTGGGGGGAGGGAGGGAACGGCAGGGTCAGGGCGGCAGGGGCAGCGCGGGCAGAGCATGGGCGGCCGGGTCAGGGCGGCAGGGTCAGGGCGGCAGAGCATGGGCGTGCAGCCACCGCCGAGTCTGCGCTCTGATGCCCCCCACGGCCCCCGTTGCCCCCCTGCGTGCCCGCCCACAAGCTCACCACGCCAGCCCCACGTCCCGGACCCCTCCCTCTCCCCTCTCTTGCCGCCCGCCCCGCTGTCCCCCATGCCCCATCCCCCCACCCCAGCGCCCTCACCGCTGTGCAGCCCCAGCCGTATCTGCACTCGCTGGCCCGCGCTGCTCCTGAAGCCGGCGATGGCCAGCATCATCTCCCTCGCGCACATGGCCACCCGCACGGCGCTCTTGACCGGGTCCTCGGCGTTGGGACAGCCGCCCACGCCCATGAACGCCTCGCCTGCAGGCCGGGGCGGCGAGGGAGGGTGGGGGATAGGGCGAGGGAGGGTACGTGTGGGCTTGATAGGGGGCCGGATCAGTGCTGAGGGTGGGTAGTGGCTGAGCGGCTGGGCGGCTGGGGCGGGCGGGTGATGCCGCAGAGGCGGTGGGCGGGGGGCGGGGGACCAGGGGGGCGGTG
>BDDC01000324.1:17192-32169 GCA_001662425.1 Chlamydomonas sphaeroides
TCCGAGCGCGTTGAGGTTAGGTTTGGGTTGGGTGCGGCGCGTGCATCTGACGGATGCGGGGCTGGGGGACCAGGAGCAGCAGCGCCCACGTCAACCCAGCACCCACGGCCCCACGCCACCCAAGCCGGCCCCACCGCCCTGCGGCCCCCTCCTCCCTCGCCCCTCCTCTCTCCTCCTTCCTCGCACCCCCACCCCTACCGCCGCCGCCCCTTCACCGTCCCACCTCCAGCGGTACCCCAGCTCGCCCAGCCGCTCCAGCCCCGACCCGCGCTGCGCCGCCAGCTCCCGCATCCGCAGCAGCGCCGACGCAAAGCCCCACAGCCGCGTGCCGTTGTCGCGCTCGTCGTACAGCAGCACACACGACGAGGGCCGGGCAGCAGCCGCAGCCGCAGCCGCAGCGGCGGCGCCCGGGGCTGGGCCGGGGCAGGATAACGGGTCCCAGGCGGAGCCCGGGCCGCCGCCACGCGGCAGCGCGGCGGCGGCCGTCGCATTGGCGCCACCGCTGCCGCCGCCGGCCGTCGCTGCTGCCGGCAGGCGCGGCGGCGGCGCGCGCGCGGCCGGCGGCGCACCCGGCAGGTTGCCCCAGTCCTGGCTGGCGTCCACTCCTGCCAGCAGGATGGGGTAGTGAACCGCCAGGAGGCCGGGCGGCGGGGGCGCGCCGCCGCCCGTGAGGCCGCCGGCGCCGCGGATGAGGTAGGCCTGCGGGGGTGGGGTGAGGGTGGCGGGTCGAGGCGAGGCGGCAGAGGCCGCGTCGGGTGCGAGGCCTGGGCGCCCTTGGCCGGGCCTTGCACAGCCCACGCCAGCCCACGCCATGGCCCGCAGCACTGCTAGCCGCGCCCTCACAAGGCTGCGCCCTCGCAACGCCCTCACAACGCCCTCACAACGCCCTCGCAACGCCCTCACAATGCCCTCGCAACGCCCTCGCAACGCTGCCGCACCTGGCTCTGCACCTGGGCCCAGCTCAGGGCCTGGCCCGGCAGCAGCGAGGTGCCGGGGTCGGGCGCCAGCGGCGGCCCGCCGGGCCTGGCGGCGGCCGCCCGCGCCGGGGCGTACACGGCGCGCACGATGCCAAAGGGCGCCAGGAACAGCGATTCGAGCACCGGGGGCGCCTACGGGCAGGCGAACAGGCGGCAGGAGCGCAGTGGGCGGGGGATTTACCATGGGAGTAACGAACTAGTTGCAGCGGGCGGGGCCGGCTGTCGCTGGCGCGGGGCAGGCCGCCGCTCAAGGCAGGGGCGCGCGCCCCCCCCAGGCCGCTCTCCGGGCCGCTCTCCGGGCCGCTCTCCGGGCCGCTCTCCGGGCCGCTCTCCGGGCCGCTCCACCCCAGGCGCCGTCCCCAGCACCGCGTGCCCTCACGCGGGGGACGGCCCACCGCAGCACTCGATCCCGCACGCCAGGCGGGCTCTTCCGCGCGCATCAAGTTTGCAGGTGCGGAGGGCCCCGCCGCCCGCCCACCGGCCCCATGCGGCCGCCCCCATGCTGCCCCCAAGCTGCCCCCATGCTGACCCCATGCCGCCCACCCCACGCCCACCTGCGCCACCAGCTGCGACGCCACCCGCGGCAGCCCCGGCCCCAGCGCCGCCATGCCTGGCCGCAACTGCGCCGCCAGCTCCAGCCCCCGCAGCGGCTGCAGGCAGCGCTCCAGCGTCAGCGCCAGCGAGGCCGCCACCTTGGCGGCCGCCACACGCCCCTCCTGCCGCGCGCTGCGCTCGGCCGCGGCCGCGCCCAGCTGTACGCCCGCCACGCCCACGGCTACGCAGACGAGGCAGAGCAGCAGCGGCAGGACGGCGACGGAGGGGTGCAGCCGGACGACAGTGGCGGTGTTCTGGGGGCGGGGCGGGTTTGGGGGGTGGGGGAGGGGGTTGGGCGGGCAGCACGCCGTGGCGCCGGCGGCCATGAGTACTGCGCTGCCCCTTCCCCTGTCATCCCATACTGCGGTTGGGCTTACTTTGAGCCTCACAGTGTTGGTCTGCATCCAGCGGCGGAAGTCTGCACCGAGGCCCCGCTGTGCTGCTTGTGAGGGACCGTCGGCACGGTCGAGCGCCTCCCAGAAGTGGCCACGCGTCTCCCAGCGGAACAGGCTCGCCGGGTGCCCGGAGGTGCTGAGCTTGTTGGCACGCAGCTTATTGCGGAAGCTGCTTGTCCGCATCGCCACGGGCGGTGTGGGCATGGAGTCGTTGCCAGCATTCCAGACAGATGCAGCTTCATCGAGGTTTGGCGGAAACTGCTGGAACGGGTTGGGCTCCACAACTGACACCACGGAGGCTGTTCTGCCAGCACCATTGGGCGAGCAGCGCGTCGGCGACGTTGGGCCCTCCTCAAGTTCCTTCTGCTCCATTGGCATCTCAATCACAGGCGCATCAGAGTCCAAGCTGGTAGAAATCGCGGAAAGTGGCATCCTCGTTTCTGTTAGTGATAGCGGTAGCCCGCCATGCGCTAGCGATGCGCTCGCGCAGGAGCGCTTGTGAGTAGCTATGCCTGGACTTGTCGCGCTGAGCAGGTTTCGCAGACAGCTCGCACTCCATAGTCCCTACTCCCTACTATGTTCGAACACTGGCGACGACGGGTCTCGATTCATGCATCACAGCTTACAGACCTTGCCAGATGACGGTCTTATGCCTGAAGACGAAGTCATCAACCACCCCGCGAAGTAGTCGGGCAGTCGTGACCCCAGTCCGACGGAGCGCACGGAAGACCGCCTCCGTGACGCGGCTTCGCGCACAACCCAACAGCCATACAGACGCCTAGCGCCAGCGCCACGCCACCCTACCTATCCGCGTTACGCGCCTCGACCGGGTATGCGAACGGGCTAGGTCTACAAGCCGCCACAACTCGGCCACACCCTGCGCCCCCCGCCGCCTCCACGCGTCTCCCCTCCAGCCCCCTCCGGCCCTGCCTCCCTCCCCTCACATGTACAGCCCCTCGGGCACGCCCTCCTTCTTCTTGTACAGCACCTTCTCCTTGGCCTTGCGGAAGTCCACCTGCGTCACGCGCATGCGCCGCTCGCGCAGCGCCAGCAGGCCCGCCTCCGTGCACACCGCCTTGATGTCGGCGCCGCTCAGCTCGTCCTGGGGGTGGGGGCCAGAGCAGTGCAGGGCAGGGCAAGGGGGCGGCCGGTCAGCGGACGCGAGGCCGGGCTGGAAGCAGGGCAGGATCCAGCTCACACACGTGGATCACCCGGCGCGGCTTGGCCATGGGCCCAAGCGCTTGCCAGCGCAGCCAGCTGTGCACAAGGCCTCCGTGCCCTGCCCGCCCATCGTCCTGGCGTCCCTCTCCGCCTGCCTGCCGCTGCCCCTGCCCTGCGCTGCCCACCTTGGCCATGACAAACTCCTCCAGGTTCACGTCGTCGCCCAGCGTCATGCGGCCGGTGTGGATGCCGAAGATGCGGCGCTTAGTCTTTGCGTCGGGCAGCGGGAACTCAATCTTGCGGTCGATGCGCCCGGGCCGGATGAGCGCGGGGTCCAGGCTCTCGATGCGGTTGGTGGCCATGATGACCTGGCGGGCAGAAGAGAGGTGGAGGTGAGGTGGCCGCCGAGAGAGGGGAGAGAGCTTACCAAAGGAACGGGAGGACGCGTAGGGGCTTGCACGGCTTCACGGAGGTGCGCACGGCTACATGCCCACAGCAGCTTGGGACTGGGAGCTCATCAAGATGCGGCCCCGCCGCGCTTCGGCGCGTTGCGGCACAACTTCTGTTCGTTGCGGTGCAGCACCCTGCGCCGCCCACATGCTCTTCCCTGCGTCGGCCCCACCTTGACGTCGGACATGGAGTCGAAGCCGTCCAGCTGGTTGAGCAGCTCAAGCATGGTGCGCTGGATCTCGCGCTCGCCGCCGCTGTGCGCGTCGTATCGCTTGGTGCCGATGGCGTCAATCTCGTCTGCGGGGCGGGAGGCCGGGTTGGAGGGATGAGCTGCGAAGGGCGCACGGACCAAGGAGCGGCCGAGCCATCTACACGATCCGCTGGGCCGGCAGGCACACGGACGAGCGTGGGCCGCCCAAGGTCCTGGCGAGTGGCGTGCTGCCTGGCGCACCCTCGCCAGCAGCCCCCTCTCCCCCTCCCTCCTGCCCCTCCCTCCCTCCCTCCCACCCCCTCCTGCCCGCTCCCCGCCCCGCTCACCGATGAACACAATGGACGGCGCCAGCTCGTCCGCCACGCGGAACAGCTCCCGCACCAGCTTGGGCCCGTCGCCCAGGTACTTCTGGATGAGCTCGGAGCCCACCACGCGCAGGAAGGTGGCCGAGGTGCTGTTGGCCACGGCCTTGGCCAGCAGCGTCTTGCCGGTGCCGGGCTCGCCGTACAGGATGACGCCCTGGGTTGGGGAACGGAGGAAGGGGGGAGGAGAGGGCAGGTGGGGAGGGTCGGAGGGGGTCGAGCGGGGAGAAGAGTGACATGCACGCGCGCGCTTTCTGGGAGCGCGAGCGGATGGTGCCACATGGAAACAGGAGGGCATACAGTGGGAGAGAGGGGAGGAAAGGTGGCGCAGTATGGGGGTGATGAGCCAAGGGAGCAGGACCGCAGGAAAAGCTGGGCCCCGCCCTGGAGGTGGTGCGCAGCACGGAAAGCGAGAAGCCCAGCCCCGGCCGTAGCCGGGCGTGGCGCCCTGTGCCATGACGTGCAACCTTCACCGGAGCGCGGCGCTGCTCATGCAGGCGCCTAAGCACATTCCTGGCCCCTGCTCCCTCCCCTCCCCCGCCGCGGCCCATGTCGCCGCACCTTGGGCGGCTTTATCCCAATGTCCTCGTACAGCTCCGGGTGCGTCAGCGGCAGCTCCACCGCCTCCTTGATCTCCTGGATCTGAGGCTCCAGGCCGCCCACGTCCGCGTACGACTCCAGCGGCGCCTTCTCCACCTGTCGGAGAGAGAAGGGGAGACGCGGACGAGGCGCCGCGCGGGGCGGTACGGTAGCGTCGTGACCCGACCCCGCCATGTCCTGGTTTTTGCAGCAGCCCGGTGTGCTGCGCCTCCCGTACATTCGTGCGGGCTCCTCCACGACCCCGGCCCCGGCGGCGAATGCAGCAGCCAGCCCGCTGCCCCCCGCACCGTCACCCGGCCCCAGCCGCCCTCCCTGGCAACCCCCGGCGCCGCACCTTCATGACCGACACCATGGGGTCGGTCTCGTCGCTGAGGATGCCCACCACCGACATGCTCTGAAGGGAAGGGAGGGGAAGGGATGCAGCCGGCGCGCGTCAGGGCCCACACAGCCTCCCAGCGCCAAGCCAGCGCTTGCGCTGCCCTCGGCACCTCCCGCGCTCGTGCCTCCCAGCGGCGCCCTACCCGCACTGTTCCCTTCGCTCGCCGCTACGCCTCCTCGGGGCCTTCGAAAGCATGCCCCGTGCCCCAAGACTTGTGTAGCCCAATTTCGAAGTCCCAGCCCGCCGCAGCCGCAGCACCCGTCTGCCGCCACCCCCTGCGCTGCGCTCGCCTTGTAGTGCAGCAGCACCGAGCAGCCGGGCTCCAGCTGCGTCTTGTCCACAAAGGACAGGATGCACACATAGTACTCGGGGCCCACGGAGGAGGACACGATGGCGTGGCTGGGGGCGGAAAGGGAGGGAAAGGGAGGGGAGGGCCGGCGTGTGTGGGTGTTCAGAGACAGGTAACGCAAAGGAACATGACCCGCGCGGCACGCCCAGGGTTTGTGACACGTCGGTCGTGCACAGCAAGCAGGAAGGGATGCGGTCAGGTGCGGGTGTGTGCGGGTGTGTGCGGGTGCGTGCAGCTTTGAGAGGGCGCAGCGGGCGAGGGGTGAGCGCAGCGCGCGCGAGGGGGTGGGGAAGGCGGCGTGCAGGTCCGGGCGGGAGCAGGCGCTGGCTTCCACTGACTTCCACGCTGCTTCTTAAGTAGACAGGCGCTGGCACAGATTGCAGCCTCGCGTGAAGTGCGCCCGGCACGGCCTGCAGCAACCTTGGCTTCTGCCACCAAATATCAAAACGTCGGGTCCTGGCCCGCAGCTCCCACCCAGCGGCTGGCCTCACTTCTCATCGATGATCTCCTCCAGGGTGCCGACACTGAGCGGGGTGCCGCGGAGGTCGTCGACCTGGCCCCGGGGCGAGAGAGGCACAGCGTGCGGTTCAGGACGCGCAGGTGAGCAGCACACCAGGCTAGGGAAGGGGCGCTGCCAATGCGGGAAGCTAAGGCGGTGATGGCGAGGAGCGCTCGCGGCAGGTTGTGTGGCAAGGAGCAGCGCTGGTGTGGCAAGGGGCAGCGCTGGTGGGGCAAACTCGCACGGACCTGGCCTACGCCCGGCCCCCTGGCCCCGAACGGTCGACCCTGCCGCGCACCTTGGAGCGGTCCTCCTCGTTGCGCTCCTCCTGGGGCTTCAGCTGCTCCTGGTTCTGCACGAACTCCTCCTCCATGAGCAGGTAGTCCTTGACGCGCTCCAGTTTGAGTAACCGGAGCTTGCACTTGGCTGTGGGGTACACCGTGGGCAGCCTGCCGCCGAGGCTTGCTGCCGTGTCGCGCTTCTTCTGCTTCTTTCCCACGCGCGGTGGGGGAGCGGGGGGCTCATATTTCTTCTTCTTCTCCTGCGACGAGGCACAAGTCCGCGACATCGCCTCAGGCCTCCACGACGATGGCCACAGCCGTTCACAAGGCGTAGATCTGTACGCACCTCCTTCTTCTGCTCGCCAGGCGCTCCACCTCCACCGGGAGCGCTCTGGTTCTGGCCCATGCTCGCGACTAGGGGTCGCGCCCCTCAGCAGAACGTCCCTTGCTAAGTGCTCAAAGTTGTAGAGGCAGGCTTAGGACAACGGGCTTGTGTCTCCTTGTTGTCTGTTTGCCCGGGAGATCTGCGTGTCGCTATGCACAGGCTTCGCTGGCAGGATGCGGGAGCTTTCGTCTGCGTCTATCTAACACTAGTGATGGTGCAGTTGGAGGTCGGCAATGCACCTGCAGCGTTGGAGACCACCTCTCGTCATGGTCGTGTGCCCCGCAAACCCGCCGGTTGCCCCGCAGTGCCCCCCACCCTTTCCCACTAGCCCCTCACCCTTGAACCTCAAGACTTCCAAAGTTTAGATGCAAATTTAGCGCAGCAGAATGCGCAAGAGCAGTAGGTATGGTGCCGCAAACGAGCATGGAAAGGGTTCATTGTTGCGGGCCGCAACACAGGGAAGCAACGACAAATTAAATGACCGCGAGAATGGGGTGCTTATTGAATGGGCAAGGTTGCGTGACGTTTTGTTCATCCAAATTAAAGCGAGTTCGTCTCGCGGGTGCCAAGCGGGAGGGGTTCGTGTGTGGCCTGTTCTAACAAGCCAAGACGGGGCCGGCGGTCATGTGCACATATACATCATAATATCAATAAAATGTATGCCACTGGCCGTGTAGCTGCAACTGTTACCTTAAGATGGCCGCATCGCGTCAGCCTTCGCTCGCGATAGGAGGCAGCACTCCTGCCAGGAGCAGATGATGTTGCGCCAGCAGCTACTTGAGCCTGGCACTTTGGACCACGAACGCGGCCGCGCCCCAACTGCTCTTCCCGTCGGGCTCCGGGCCCCCACGCCACACGCGCCACCAAGACGTGCCCGCGGCCGGCTGCCCCGCGCCGAGCCCAACGACTGCAACGCGCCGGCCCCAGCCGCCGCGCTGCTCCTGCTCTTGGCTACGCTGCTGCTGGGGCCCTCTGCCTCCGCGGCGGCCGCCGCTCGGCGGCCCGAGCTGCGCGACTCGGACCTGCTGCTGGTGCGGGCCACCACCGTCTCACGGCTGGAGTTGGCCCACGCCACCGCCAGGTGTGGGCTCAGCGCGGGACAGCTCAGGGCCACACGCCGGCTCGCGTCACCTCAACCCCCCAGCTGCCTCCGCCGCCTCCGCTGCCTCTGCCGCCGCAGTCAACCTGCGGCCGCGGGCGGCCCCGCACCTGTTGCAAGCCCCGCCGCTGTACCGCCACGCGCAGGGCGGCCCGAGACCCCCGCTCGGCCCACTCGCTGCGCACAGTGTACATACTCAACGACACGCGCCGGGCGGAGGAGCTGCAGCAGCACGCCGGGAAGGTGCGGCGCGGCGCGGCGCCGGACGGTGTTGCAGGGGAACGCGGCGGCAGGGGCGGACGGCGGCAGGGCCGGCAAGACGTAGCACGCGGGTCGCAGGGGGCCACGGACCCAGGGCCGGTGGCGCCAGGCGCGCCGCCAGGCGCGGCCGACCCTGGTGGTGGTGCCTGCCTGGGTTACTGGCGCGGGACCCCAGCGTGAGCGCCCCTGGCCTTCCCCCGCCTCCCCAACCGCCCCCAACCGCCCCAACCGCCCCCAACCGCCCCAACCGCCCCCAACCGCCCCAACCGCCCCCAACCGCCCGCGGCCAGTCCTCCAACGAGACCTACCTAGCCTGGCCCGACCGCGACAACCCCTCGCGCCCAGGCGACACGCGCTGGGCGCTGGCGCCGTGGCTGGCGGCGCGGGCGCTGGGGCGGGGCGCGCGCTGGAAGTGGATGCTGCTTGGGGATGACGGTGGGGGCTGGGGGAAGGAAGGGGGGAGGAAGGGAGGTGGGGCTATGGGGGCTTGGCAGCGTGCGGCACCGGCAGTGGGGAAGGAAGGAGCTAGCGGCCGGACTAGCGGCAATGTTTCCGTGCCCTGCGGCCCCTGCAGACACGCTGTTCTTCGTGGAGGGCGTCAAGCAGCTGCTGCGGGACTACGACCCGGACCTGCCGTACTTGGTGTCGGGTGAGGACAGTGGATTGGGGCCGGCGGCGGGGCTTCGCGGAGAAACTTGGCCGGTTGTGGAATCCGCACCGCATCGCACCGCACCTCCTTCGGCGGGCCAACGTTGCCCGTCCCCTCCCCGCTCCCTGCAGACATGCTGGTACACAAGGGCAGGTGGGGGCAAGCGGAGACCAGCGGAGAGGTCGGGGGCCCAATGGCAAGCAGCGCAGCGCGGCGCCGCACGGGCCACCACGCAACCCGCCGTGCTGCCGCCTGGCCCCATCCCTGCTGCGTGCGTCCTGCCAGGTACCAGCAGTCGGAGACGCCGCGCTGCCTGCCGTGTCACGTTACGCCGGCGTTCCGGGCGTGGGCGGAGGCGCAGCCCGACCCCAGCCCCTCCAAGAGCTCCCGCGCCGTGCGCTTCGCGGAGCCGGTGCCGCCCAACGGCTGCCCCTGCACGGTGCGGCGCGGGACCTATGCCAGCACGGGCAAGGCGGCGGCGTGGCAGCCGGATGTGCGCCCACCGCCACCCGCTTCGCGCTGAGCGACGGCGGGGTGCCAGCATGCCACACCGACCGCAGCGCATGGCGTCCGTCCGCCGCAAGTGCCCCCACCCGCCTCCCCGCCACACGGGCCCCTCGACCCGACCGCAGCCCGAGCTGGCCTGCACCTGGCACCTCAACGCCACCGGCAAGCGGCATGTGGGTTGGGCCAGGGGCAGGGAGGGGCATGTGGGTCGGGGCAGGGTCAAGGCGGGGCCATGTGGGTCAGGGCAGGGGCGGCTCTGCCGCACGCTGCGTGCTTGCTACCGGACTAACGGTGTGGACATTTCAACCACCGCGCGCTTGCCGGCGCCTGCGTGCCCCGCGCCTCTCCCTTGCCCATGCTTGCATCCCTTGTCCCCCCCTTCCTGTACTGCGCTGTGCTAAGATAGCTGTCCCTGGCTATGCCTGACCGCGTTGCCGCTCCTCCTCTGACGCACGCTCATCTCCCCTCCACTCCGCTCCGCGGTGCTGCGGCCTGCAGGTGCTGGGCTACGATAAGCCCATGACGTGGAACTACGAGACCAAGACCTGGGGCTTCCCGGCCGGCTTCCCCACCAACTGCGGTGCGTGCGGTGCGGTGCTGCTCCCGGGCTGCATGTCACCCAGGCTGAGACTCACCGAGCACATTTAGCCCTTGGGCGCGCGGCTGCAATCAGCGGCCTGGACTCGTGTCCCCGGGAAGCCATGCCCCGGGGAAGCCATGCCCCGGGGAAGCCATGAGGCGGGTGCCGCGCCGCGCCGGCTGCTCCCCGCGCGTCGCTGCCTTGCCTCCCCGCGCCCCGCTCCCCAGACTTCCCCGGCTTCCACGGCGGCTTCGGAGTGCTGCTGTCGCGCCCCGCGGTGGAGAAGGTGGGATGCAGGGAAGGCACGCAGGCACGCATGGACCTAGGGCCGGGCTCGTGCGCAGTAGCACCTGTCGACGCGCCTGTGCTTCGCCGCCCTGTTGTGCCGCAGATTAGCTTTGATGACGCGCTGCGGTGAGCGGTCAGCGGCCCAGTGCGGCCAGTGGGGCCCCGCCATACTTTCAGGGTTTCCGGGATGGACACCCACTTAAGAGCCTTGTGTGCTGCTGCCTGCGGCGGCCCGCCAGGGGCCATGGCGGGCAGCTCGGCATGGCTGCAGCCGCCCCCGTCTTTCCCCCTGCCCCGCTGCCTATCCTCGTCGCCGCCGCCCTCGCCGCAGCTGCGTGTACGACGACCCGGTCAAGCTGACGCACGAGCCCAAGTCCATGAAGGTGGGTGGCTGCGCAGGGCGCCGCAAGGGCATCGGCTGGCACCTGGGTCTGCCAGGCCACCGGCAGGAAGGGTGACGGCCGTCCGCGCCACACACTGCTGCTGCTCGGCGGCCTCGCCCTACGCACCGCTCCCGCTTGCCCTCAGGTCAAGGGCCACTGCGACAAGATTGCCAGCCTGTGCTTCTGGTGAGGCTGCTGGGGTGATGAAGTCTGGAGGGGGACCGGGGGCTGGACCGGGGGCTGGACCGGGGGCTGGACCGGGGGCTGGACCGCGGCGCAGCTTGCAAGGGTTGCCTGCCGCGCTCTGCTGCGGCCCTGCCTGCTGGTGCCTCGTCACGGGCCTGTGCCCCCCTGCCTGCCACCGCTCCTCAGGATGCACGGTGTTGCCATCACCGACCCAGGGCTCAGTCTCACGAAGCGCGAGGTGTCCAACATAGCGGTGAGGCCAAAAGTTAAAGCCGGGATCGCGAAGACCGCACGTGTGGCTTCAGCCGCGCCGCTGGCAGCGCCGGCACGGCGGGCATGGGGGCCGCCGGTTGCGCCTCCCAGGCGGCCGTTCTGCGGCGCTGGGGTCGTGCTGGGCTTTTGCAGAACCCGGATGGCCTTACAACTGCCGCGGTGCCAGCAGGCCTTGGGTTTGGGTCGTCCCGGGCTGCGAGCGGCCAGGGTTCAACACGTAGCAACCCACGACCCCGGCCCCCTTGCTCCCGCTGGCCCGCTGCTCCGCGCTGCGCAGACCCGCGTCATGGACCCCGCCACCGCCAACGTGGGGTCGCTGCAGGCGGCCATCAACGGCACGCTCGCCGCACACCGGCTCTGGGTGCGTGCGCGCAAGCAGAGCGCCCGCGCCTCGCCGACCTCCGCTCCTCGTCGCCCCCCTGCTGTGGGGCCCACCCCCTCTCCCCTCCCCCCGCTCTGCCCACGAGCCGCCAACGCGCCCTCCTCCCATGTTCCGACCGGCCCCCGTCCCCCCTCCTCCCTCCCGACCCCTCCCTGCCCCTCCCTTCCCCAGTCGCTGCTGTACATGGCGGCCATGCACGTGCAGCACCGCACCACGTCCCTGGACAACACCTGGCGCATAGGGGAGCTGTACCTGGCCGCCAGGCAGGCGGCCGTGGCGCAGCTGCGCGCCGAGGGCGAGTGGGGCAAGGGGCCGCTGGACGCGCAGGTGTCGGACAGCGGCGGCTGGGGGTGGCGCGGCGACGAGTGGCAGTGGGAGGCGTGGGAGCGGCTGGGGCCGCAGCCCTGGAAGGCCGCGTTCCAGGACGGCGTGCTGCCGCGGCCGCCGCCGCCGCCACCGGCGGCTCCGCACTGAGCCGCGCGTGGCGGGCGCATCCCGTGGGGCCGAGGCACGCGCCGCGTGGTCTGGCCAAAGAGACGGGGCAGCTCTGCCGCACAATGCGTTATACGTGTTCGGGGTCCTTGCCGACTGCCCACTAGCTCGTCTGTAACCAGCCCGAGCACGCACGCCCCGCTCCGCGCCCAGACGCACGCGCCACCTCCCAGCGCCGTGCCGCACGGCCCCCTGCGCCCACCTCCGGACAGCGCCCCGCTCTCTGACGACAAACACAGTGCCTTGTTGTTGCACTCCGTGGCCAGCACGACAGCAGCCCCACGAACACCCTCACGCCCCAAGCACTTCCCAGCCAACGCCATAGGCGGCCACGCCTGCAGTGTGGCCCACAGCTAGGACTACCACCCTGCAGCTGCGGCGCTACCGGCCGGCAATGTGCGGCGCGTGCGGCCACGCCTTCGTTATGTCGTAAACCTGCCGTGGACGTGGTCATTGAATGGCGGCACCAAGGCAGTACGTGGCAGTGTTCAGCGGCAAGGAGGGTAGGCAGCGCCTCTGTGTGCGCGCCGCTGGCGCAGCTGCCCGCAGCGACGTGTTGGCATGGCGCGCGCAGCACGCCCGCTGCCTCTCCTCTTTCGCACCTGCTTGACGTCGCTGACGACGGTGTTGTAGGTGGCGGCCATCTTGTCCACCTCGCCCTTGCGCAGCGCCAGCGCCTCGGCCAGCCGGGCCTCGGTGGCCCGGGTCTGCGGAGCGCACAGAGGCCGGGTTGCACCGGGCGCAGGCTGCCGCTTTGGGCATGGCTCGGGCTGGCCGCTGAAGGTCGCGGCACTGGAGCATGGAGCACGGAGCATGCGCGCAGCGCGCACTGCACGGAAGGCAGCGCCCCCTCCCCCCGATCCGGGCCGCAGCGTCCCCGCGGGGCGCGGGCCGCAGCCCTTCCCCAACCCCTGTGCCCCGGGTCCACATGCCCCCTCAGCCGCGCACCCGCTCCAGCAGGTCCTGCAGGTGGGCCGCCTCGCGCCGCAGCGCCGCCTTGCGGGCCTCCGCCTCCGCCTGCGCCACCACCGCCAGGTCGGCCTCCGAGCCGCCGCCGGACGCCAGCTGCCCATCCCTGCAGCCGGTGTGGGGCCACGCTGGGGTGAGCGTCCGCGAGAGGTCTGTGACAGGCGGCAGCCAAGATTGTGGCTACCCGCATCGCCTGAGGTCCTCGTCCCCATGCGGGGCAACGACGCCTACCCGCCGGACGTGGACGGCTGCGCCGCGTCCACCTGGTCGAGGTCCGCTAGCTGCTGCTGGATGTTGTGCTCTGAGCAAACGGCTTGGAACTCGGCCTGCGGAGCGGCGCAGCCGGCCGCGTTGCAACAAGCATACGCCTCAGGACCACGGCGGCAGCCACAGCGCGCCCAGCTGCCGCTGAACGTACATGACAGTGTGACCGCACACACTCCAGCATCTGTGTGTACGTTGCGAAGAGGGCGTCTACGAGCGGGTCGTCCAGCTCGGGGAAGGTCGCAGCGAATTCCTGGAGGGGTTGGCCGTGTCAGAGGGCCCCACCGGCACCCGCGTGCGCAGGGACGCACCTCTCGCGATGGGTCGTGCAGGCCATACCCCATCGCTTTCTGAAAAGCTTCTTGCAACATAGCAGCACGGCCGCTGGTGCTTGGCCCCTCGGTCCCCAAAATGGCCTGGTCGCTGTTTTGCCCCGCTGCTGGCCAGTGGTCGCTTGTTGGCAGCGTGGTTTCCACCTCCATCGTTACTAGTACTGACAAGCTTTTACGGAGTGGTCAGCGCTCTGGAAACACTCAGCGCGAATCTCGCGACAGCTGTGCACGCACGCGTGACTAGTGAGTCGTTGTGGGTACTGGGTGAGAATGTGAATGCGCTTCAAGTGGCGTTGCCGCTATTCGGTGTTGCCCGCGGCAAGCGCGGCTCAAGGATCCAAAGCCCCCATTCCGGGTTATGAGCCAACACGCAACGCCCGCACTCTTGCCCAGAAGTGCTGCCATTCGTGTACCGTCCATAGTGCTAACCACACACAAAGCCGCCTCTACGCAACCGACGTTGCCCTCCCGGACTTTCGTCGCCTCTCTTAACAGCAGCAGCTCAGCACCATGTACCTTATGTATTACGATGACGAGGCGGGCAACCGCGTGTACACGCTGAAGGTGCGACTCCGCTCCTTTCTGGGCGTGCTCCGCTGGCTCTCGCGACCAGGCGTAGCGCTCTCTAGGCGTTATGCGGCTTTGAGCAATGCTAGCACTTATCATGAAATGGCTCTAGCACACAAATGTTGCGGCGGCTCGGCGGCGCGTTGAGCAGCCCTCGCTCCTCTTGCGCCCTGCAGAAGATTGCGCCTGATGGGACACCAACAAAGTCGGCGCACCCAGCTCGCTTCTCCCCTGACGACAAGTTCTCTCGGGAACGCATCACCTGCAAGAAGCGGTTCGGCCTGCTGCCCACGCAGCACCCGGCGCCGGAGCTCTAGGCAGCTGGTCGGCGTAGCTAGGCATTGGCAAGAATCTAGGCGTAGTTCTGGGGTGGGGTCAGGTGTACCAGGGGGGTGGCGTCCGTCGTGCGCTGCCACCCGCTGCAGCCGCCCGCCCGGTATGGATAGCATGTTTGTGTGTTTGGGTCAGCGGCATGGAATGAGGCGCTCCTCATAGCTTGTATGCCGCTGGGGGACGCGGGGCAAGCGGGGTGCCCCGGCGGGCATGACGGTTGGGCGGGGAACCGGCCCTTCTACAGGGGCGCCGCCAGTCCGGACCGAGATTTCGTGATGGTCGCGTCGCGGGCGAGCGGCTGTGGCTACGGGTGACGCAGCTGCGTGGCTGCCGGCTCGTTGGGCCCCGTGAGCTTGCAGGAGGCCTGCCAGCACAGCGACATGTGAGCACGACCTGTCGCCCGGCGTTGGCTGTCGCTCCTGGTCGCTGTGGGATCCTGCGACGCGCCGGCATTGTGCCTCGCGTTGGTCAGGACGGACGCTGGATGTGCAACTGATTAGGCGATGGGAGTTGACTTATGTGTGAGGCGGCAAGCTGGCCGTGATTTTGGGCCGGCCGTGTGCCGTGAGGTCATGATGGGGCCCACGCTGTTACGGTCGTGCGTTTGATGCTTTCATGCGCCGAGACGGTCTCCAGCGCCGCGAGCTGCATGGCTGGTCTGGCGTGTAAGACGTCATCCTTGAATGCCGGTTCCCTTTTCGTTCCCCACGCCCCGTGAGCTCCAGCGGTCCCCTTCGCCTCCTGGCCCAGCCCAGCCCGCCTCCGTGCC
>BDDC01000324.1:32591-68245 GCA_001662425.1 Chlamydomonas sphaeroides
TCCTGCCTTTGTGCCATGGCACTTCACGTCCGGTAAGCATGCCCTGGCGCTTGCGCCGATGGCGCCAGTGACGCCCGCATGTGTGCTGCCCGTATAATACTTCGATACCCCGTTACTCGTACGCCCCCAGCCACGCGATGCGTGTTGCCCATAGATCGCTGCCCCAGCCCCATCCAAGCCATCTCGCGCTTATCAGCGCGCAGCGCATCACTTCTTGGGCTTGGGGTAGGGCGACATGCCGGCAAAGAGGTCCATCACGCCGGCGCCGGCGTCGTTGGCGCCCTTGCCCTGCTGCTTGGCCTTGTTCGCCAGCGCGCCACCAGCCTGGGGAGAGTGGGCAGCGGGCAGCGGGAGGGGAGGGGCGGTCATGGAAAGGAGGGACCGGTCGGGCGCGCGTGCATGTGCATGTGCGCATGCCCCCTGGCCTTCGCGACATCCCATCCACAATGCATGCCCGCAGAGTAACCCGCCGGCGCACGCTGCCTACCTTCTTACGGCCACCGCCGCCCTGCGCGGATGTGACCTCGTTGCCGATGCCGGCGTTGCCCGTCGTTGTCTGTGGTGTGGAAACAAGCGTAGCGGGACACGTTGGGTGGCCGTAGACGTCAACGTTGGCGCCCGTGGTGGTGCGCGCGGGACGCGTGGAAGAGTAGCCCCTACCTGCACGGACGGCGCCGCTGACATGCCCTTGAACAGCGAGAAGCGACCGCCCTTGGTAACAGCAGAAGGCGCGGGCGCAGGCGCCTCGGCGCCGACCTGTGGCGGGGGATGCAGGTGTGAGGCCATGTGTGCATGAGTAGCAGGCCAGTGGTCATCCTTCCGTTGGTCATGGGCTTGCACCGCACCGCTGAGCATTACCGCATCTCGGAGCCCCCTTCGGCCACTCATCCAACCTTGAAGCGCTTGGCCGTGTGGCCGTCGACGGTGACGTCCTGGCTCTGCGTCATGTGCTCCGTCATCTCACTGTCGGAGGTCAGGTCGGCAAACTCGTTGTGCACGGGCCGGCGAACGGGCTGCGGCGGCGCGGCTGCGGCGGCTGCGGCGGCTGCGGCAGCTGCCCGCCGGGCAGCCGAGGGTGCGGGATTGCACGGCGCAGCGGGAGCCGCGGCGGCGGCCGGGAAGCGCGGCGGTGGTGGCGGGGCTACTGGAGCCGGGGCGGGCTCCGATGGCGCGTCCGCAGCCTTGCGGGCCTTGGCAGTGCGCTGCGATGGGGGCATGAGGCGGAAGGAACACGCTGTCAGCCGGTGCAACAGGCCTGGAACAGGCTTTGCTTTGGCCGGGCACGTCCCTGATTTTATCTCACCTTGTCAGCAGCCGGCGGGGGCGGGGGCGGCATCATGCTCTTGGCGGCGTCGGTAGCCGCCGGCTTTATGGGCTTGGTGGCGGGTGCCTTGACGGCTGGTGCGGGCTTGGCCGTGGCCTGCGCCTTGGCGGCCGGCACGGACTTGGGCTCGCCGTCGGCAACGCGCTTGCCGTTGACGGCGGAGCTCGGTGCACCCGCGGCCGGCTCGGCCGGCTCCTCGCCACGCGCCACGGCGGGCTTCTGGGACAGGGGCACCTCCTGGCGCGTGGGGCACGAGTAGAAGGGGACAGAGGCGTGTATCTGATTGTCCATCGCGTTATCAAGGCCTACGCATGCGGCAATCGGTGTTCAACCTCGTCAGCAACTCCCTCACAGCGCCTTCCCCCTCTCCGCCCACCACGTTTCGCTTGTAACCCAAGGTGCATTCCCTCCACTCACAAGCCACCACCCACCTGTGCGAGGCGCTGCGGGTTCTGGGATGCCACCGGCGGCTGGTCGTCCTGGTCGAGCCCGCGCTGCGCCTTTGCCTGCGGCTTGGCTGCCGCGGCGCGCTGCGACAGCGGCGGCTGGCTGTCGCCGGCGTCGGCGTCCATGCGGGAGGGCTTGGCATCGGCCGCGGCGTCTGCAGCGCGGTCCTTGGCTCCGCGCCGCCTACGCGGGGACAGCGAGGTCTCAGCATTGGTGTATGAACGCGCATGCTCCGGCGGCAGGCTGCTGGCGTAGAAGGCAGCCAGACCGTAGCCAGCGGGCACACGCTGAGTAGCTGGCCGGCTCACCTCTTCTCCTGGCGCTGCCGCTGGCTGGCCGGCGGCGGCGCATCGTCGTCATCATCGCTGCCGCTGTCAGCGCCTTCGGCACCGCCAGACGGGGGCGGGGGCGGCGGCACACGCACGGCCTCCTCCTTGGCACCGGCGGCATCAGCCTTCGCCGCCGTGGCAGCTACAGTGGCGGCCTGCTGCAGCTGCTGCGCCTGCTGGGCCTGCTGCGCCTGGCGGCTCGCCTCCTCCAGCTCGCTCTTCTGCTGCTCGAGCTGCTGCACCTGCTCCTGCACGCGGCCCAACTGCTCGCGCAGCGCCTGCGCCTCCGCCTCCCACTGCTCCCGCTCGGCCGCGGCGGCCTCCCGCTGCTGCCGCTCCGCCTCCTCCCGCAGCGCGGCCTGCCGCTCTGCCTCCTCCTGTGCCGCGCGCAGCTTGTTCTCCCACTCCCGCTGCGCCACACAGCGCTCCGCCTCCCACTGCTGCTCCTTCTGGCGCTGCGCCTGCTGTTCGCGCTGCAGTGTCTCTCGCAAGCTCACCATCTCCGCGCTCTGTGCCTCGGTGGTAGTGGACACCTGCTGCTGCGCGGCCGCCGCCAGGCGCTCCAGCTCGGCCGTGCGCTCCTGGGCGGCTGACAGGGCCTGCGCGGCGGTGGCGGCCTTGGCCTCCAGCTCCTGGTGTCGGGGGTGGGGGCAAATGGTGAGGCTATGAAGAGGTTCGGCGGCAGGACATGGAAGGCGGCCGATGCCGGCCGGCGCCGACGGCGCAGCGCCGTGGGCGCGACATGGTTAACAAAGCTCAAGTGCAGAAGGCCCACCTCGAGGCGCGCCTTGAGGCGCTGAGTCTCGCCCTCAAGCTGCGTGTGCTGCGCCGCCGCGGCGGCGTCGAGCTCCTGCCGGGTGGCCTCCACTTCGGCCTGGAACTCACTACGCAGTGCATCCACGGCGGCCTTGACACGTGCCTCGCCCTCGGCGCGCTCGGCCGCCATCATGGCCTCAGCCTCCCTGCGGGACAGCCGGCACGAAACAGGCGGTAGCACAGCGGTCAGGCACAGGAGGTCTAGCCAGAAGCCGTGCCGTTACATGGCGTCACGGGGGGTCAGCCGCGCGCTATCGGTAGGCAAGCAGGCGGCGGGGTAGCGCACCTGTCCCACTCGTCGCGCTCCTTCTGGTGCTCCGCCTCCAGGTCCGTCTTTAGCTTGGCAGCTGCCTCGTTGGCGGCCGCGCGCCCAGCCGCCAGCGCGCGCTCCTGCTCCGCCTGCAGGCGCACGTGAGCGGGTCGGGTCAGGCGCACGAAATTGGGTCGGGTCAAGGGATGTGGGTCAACCGCGCTAGGGTCCGGTAATAAAACTCCATTGCAATAGGCGTGCTCCGGTCTGCCGCAACGCCACGCGTCGCCCAAACGCGCGCATTGCCAACCCGCTGCATCAGGGACCCGCCTTGGCGGTCTTGGCCTGCTCCTTGGCCTTGCGGTTGGCAGCAGTCAGCTGCTCCTTGAGCGCCGCCATCTCCTCAGACGTGGATTTGCGCAGCGCCTGCGACAGGATGGTCTCATGGCAGTGGGGGGCCCGGACGGGGTCGCGGCGCTGCAAGATGCTTCAGGCGGGCGTGTGCAGCCGCTGCAGCCGTCGATGATGCGCTGGCCGCTGCCCACCTGCAGCTCGGCGCGTGCAGCGGCCTCGCGCTCCGCGGCCCCCTGCGCCGCTAGCGCCTCGGCGGCCCCCAGCGCCGCTTGCGCCTTCTTCAGCTCCTCGGCCAGCTGCAGGCAGGCAGGGTTGTAGCGCGTGGCCCGTCAAGCCATGCAACTTTACAATCACAGGCAACGCAGTACCTTGCGGGGCGCCGCGCGGTGGGTCATCCTGGCATGCTCCCCACACCGCAGCAGCCTCCCAGGCAGAGCCCCACCCGCTTGGCCTCGGCCTCGGCCTCGGCGCGCACGCGACGGCGCATCTCGTCGTTCTCGCGGCTGGTCCGCTCCTTAAAGCGCTCCAGCCGGGCCTCCGCGCCGCGCTCCGCCTCGCGGCGCGCGGCCTCCGCAGCAGCGACGGCGGCGACCGCCTTGGACGTCTCGGCGGTGGCGGCGGTGCGCGCGGCCGCCAGCTCGGCCGCCAGTTGCGCCTGCGGAGTGGCAGATGGGATAAGGGTGACGCGGTGCTTGTGCCGATCACGTAGTTGCACACGGCGGCGCTGCCACGCATGCCCAACGTGTCATTAGGCTCTGTCGGCAATAGGGGAGCGCCCCAGCCCGGTGCCGGCGCCACTCCGCCACACCTCCTTGTCCGTCGCCGTTTCACGCAGTGCCGTCAACTCCTCGCCTAGCCGGGTGACCTCCGCCTCTCGGCCGGCCAGCTCCTCACGCAAGGATGCCTGCAGGAAAGGTGTGGCCGCTGGGTTTCACAGATTAAAACCTGCCTGCACGCGTCATCTCTGTACTATGTGCCAGCAGCCATTGGTCAGCAATGATCGTGCGGCACACTGGTCCACACGCATGCCCGCACAATAGCCGCACCTCAGCCCCGGTCATCTCGTCCAGGCGGCGGGTGAGCTCGCCGTTCTCGGCCGCCAGCCGGGTGGCCTCCCCGTCACGCGCCGCCAGGTCGGCGTCCGTGGCCTCCAGCCGCCGGCGCAGCTGCTCTACCTGTGTGGCAGTGACCGAAGGATATAGCATCAAGCATGTGCGTAGGGATACGCACATAGGAGTCAGCTGTACGGAGGAGCCCACGGTAAGCTCCTGCATCGAGGGTCCCGCCCGTTGTTTGCCCACCTCAGCGTTGGCGTCCTTCAGCTCGGATGCTCGGTCAGCGAGGGCCGCCTGCGCCCCTGCCAGCTCCTCGCGCGTGGCCGCCACATCGGAGGCCGACGCCTGCGCGATACAGCGTGCGTGGCCAGGAAATATGCAAGCACCGTCAGGTCATGATTATGGAGAAATTATTGGTTAGTGCACCTTCCCAAGCCGATAACTCAACCAGAAGGCACAACCCGATACCCACCGACTGCTGCTCCTCAAGCACACGGATGCGCTCGCGGGCGGCCTTCTGCTCCTCCAGCGCGGAGCACAGCTGGCGGTCGAGCTGCACGATGCGCTGTTGCGCCTCCTGGAAGCGCTCCGTGAGCTGCATGGCGGTCTTGGCGGCGCGGACCCTGTCACAGCGGAAAAATGAGTGGGTCAGCATGGCTGCACGGCAGGGACATAAGGCACCGCTGATGCAGGCGCAAGGCCCGAGATGGAGTATCCCACCTCTCGGCCTCCAGGTCTGCCCGCAGCTGCTCCGCCTGGCTGCGCGACGCCGCCAGGTCGGCAGCGGTGGCAGCGGCAGCGCCCTGCAGAGAAGCAACCTGCGCCTCCAGCGCCTTCTCGCGCGTGGCCTGGGAGTGAACAGGGGCGTGCCGAACAACGTGTGAGGGGTAACCTGGGTGCGCAGTCTCGGGCATGCTCGTACCGCTGCAGCTTCTGAGCGCGCCAGGGCTGCCTCATGCCGTGCGGCCTCCTCAGATGCCCGCTGCAGCTGCGCGTGCATGTCCGCCAGGAGTGTTTGGGCTGCAGCAAGGGTAGACAGGGGGCCCGACATGGTCAACGTCGCAGTGCGTCACGCATGAGTGCATAGGAAGCGCTGGCCAACATGCCTCCCTGCATCGTCCGCTTACCGCGTCGCAGCTCAGCCGCCAGCGCATCCCTGGCGGCGACCAGCTCGTGCAGCGCCGACCGGGTCTCCCCCACGTCCCGGTTCTGCCCCAAGAGCCGTACATCCAGGTCTCGGCGGTACTGGTCCACTGCAAGCAAGGAGCAACCGGGATGTGGGTCGGCTGTACAGGGAGCGTGGGATCGGCTTCGGCTGGACGACTGGCTGCGGGCGGGATGTGACCAGCAGTTGTTTGACGTACCGCGCCCGATGTCCAGGGTGACGTTGTTAATCGAGCCGCGCAGACCCTCCTGCAGCGCGGCCACCACCTTCATCTTCTCCATCACATAGGCAACTTGGGCCGTGTCTGCGGGGCCAACTTGCGGGGTTGATGAATGCGTCAAGGGGAGTACGTGCCGTGCCTTGCCACGCACCATCCTTGACCTTGGCACGTAGCGTGACGTTCTCCTGCCGCTCATGGGCTAGCTCTTGCTCGGTTCGTGTGAGAAGGGCTTGCACGTTGTCGAGCTTCTCGCGCTGCATTGCAGGAAACAACAACGCAGTGAATGTGGACATCGACAAGACAGTGCAAGTGGGTCGGCCTGGAACCTGTCAGAAATTGCTGTGTCGCGACAACATAGCTTTACAGGCCCCTTTGGCGCTACGTTACGCCTCCGGTTGCCAGCCCGGCGCCGCATGCCAAGGAATCAACATCTGCCGATGCCTCGCAACCGCAAATCGCAACACAGTCAAGGCGCTGGCCAGCAACGTACGTAAGTAGCTACGTTGTGGCGCGTGCTCTCCTGCTCCTCCATCATGCGGTCTGCGGTGCGCAACCGGGAGGCGGTCAGCGCTCGACAGCTGACGCTTCAGGTGTACAGCGACGCGGCAAGCAAGGCCAGGGGTACCGCGCAGCGCCCCACAGGCGCGTCGGTGGTCGCTTCTAGAGCTGCTGGGCGTAGCTCCACCGCGAGTTGGGCAGCGCTTACCTGCATGCCGCTTCAGGTGGTCGAGCACAGCGCCAGCGTTACCACCCCCCATGAAGCCCACGGCTCCAGTCGACATCGAAGAGGGACCAACAGATGGCAGGAGCTTCTGCCGAAGGCTTGCTCCTACATTTTGTGGCGATGGCTCGAACCCCGGCCTCAGCGCCGCTGAGCCCGGCTTCAGCCCCGGCAGCTGCATGTTCATCATGGCAACCGTAACCAGTCAACACGGTCGTCGGAGCTGCGGTCCGTCGATTGGCGTCGATTGGCGAAAGTTAGGTTGCAAGTTTGTCACTTTGCCTAGGCGGCTGCCATAAGCAGCTCTCTCTATAGAAAGGATCACGATTATGCGTGGAACTAGGAATCGGGGAAGGAACTCGGTGTCCTGGGCTCTCCGGGCTCTGTGCTGCGCTCTGCGTCGATTGCACAGCATGACCCCCGAGCGAGACACAGCGCAAGCTTACCACAGCTGCAACCCGTGTAGCATAATGATGGTAGCATCTTTATCTATTGAAACGGGTGACGAATGACGAGGATGTGACTGCTGCATTGCGCACGCCAAGGCAGCATGCTCTTACTTGTGCAGCGAGGAAACAGGCGTCCACATCAATTGCTAGCGGCTCTGTGTCCGGCCGTCGAGCAGCACGGCAGCCGGCAATTCGGGCACGATGCACCCGTCGGCGGTTCGTCGGCACAGCTCAAGCGGGTGCGCTGCATGCCCCGGCCTGAGAGATAGGAATCAAGGGGAGGGCGCGGGTGACGTGCGGACCCCTGTTGCGGCCAACGAACCTGCGCGCAGGCGGAGGTGTCGGCAGAGGCTGCCATCGCCGCCTCCGACCGCAAGCTGGCCTCCGTCGCACTGCCGAGCGCGCTGGAGCACGACATGCGGGCCGAACTCACCAGTGGGTGATGCGCTGTCAGGGGTTGCTGGGGTAGGAGCGCCTGGCATGGGGTGACCACTGCCCGGTACGCCAAGCGGCACCAGCAGCGCCGTGCTCTGCTTGCAAGCCTTGCTCTTCCACCGTCCCCAGAGCACGGTGTAAAGGCCAAGTTGGTGCGGCCGTTGGCCGCTGAGGCGCTTGCTGCCTTCCAGGTGCGCGTTTCCCCGCCGCCACGTAACACGCCGCCCCCGGCGCCCCCGGCCTCCTCACCCGGCTCCTGCACGCACTCTTCCCGAGCTCTGGCAAGTGCAGTCCTAGCAAACCACACCCGAGCGCCCCATACCCACCTACGCCCGGCGCGCCCGCCCATCAGGCGCTCTCCGGCGGCGACCTCCCGGTGCCTGCCGGCGGCTCGGACCGGGTGCCCGACGTGCTCGACATGCGCTCCCTGGCGCACGAGCTGCTGGGCCAGGACCGGGCCGAGGCAGCGGCCGCCCGCGCGCCGGCCGCCCGCGGCCGCGACGGCCAGCCGCTGCTCTACACCACCCACAACCAGGTTGGCGCTGCAGGCCACAGCACAACGCAACGTCACTGGACTAGCGCGACGGGGACAGGGGGGCCCCCGCCCACACGCGCTCTCTACACACCGTGAATGATAAGCTAGAACGAAGTCAAAGAAGGAGTATCTGTACCGTGCCTTGGCCCTCAAGCCCAGGCGCGCCTCCTGCTCAAGCCCGGCCCCTGGCCCCTCCTACCCCGCCCCCCATCGCCCAGGTGCTTGGCTACCTGCTGCTGCGCCTGGGGCCCGAGTACGCCGCCTGCCGCCGGGTGATGGCGGAGGCCGCCCGGCTCATGGCCCACCTGCCGCAGCCGGGCGGAGGCCCCGCAGCTCCATCGACCGGCGGGGCCGCAGCCCCGGGGCAGGGCCGCGGCCCCGCCGCGGCTGGTCCGGCCAGGTGGCGGCCGCAGCAGGTGCTGGTGCACGGCGCAGGAGCGGGCGCGCCCGTCATAGCCGCCCTCGAGGTGAGGCCGGGGCGGTCCGTACGGTACCGCCACCGTGCGATCGGGGCCGCGGCGCGCAGGCGCCCTCCCGCGCTGCGGCTCTGCAGCGGAGGTCCGCTGTCTGTCCGCGCAGCGGCCCGGCGGGCACGTGCGTGTCGCCGAGACGTGCGGCCCCGCGCCTCCTGCGCAGGCGCTGCAGCCGGCGCTGCCCCGCTCGGTGACGGCGGTGGAGGGCTCGCAGCGCTGCCGGGAGCTGGGCGAGCACCTGTCGTCGAGGCTGCTGTCCGGCGCCGCCTGGCAGGCCGGGACGGCGTCCGGCGCCGGCCCGCAGCTGGCGTGGCTGGAGCAGCTGCCGGCGCGGGGCCTGCAGCGGGGCCGGGAGGCGGCGCAGCGGTAGGCGCGTCTGCGGGCAGGGGGGGAGGCCCCTGTGCAAGGACGCTGGCAGCGGGGCTTGGCAGCGCAGGGTGCAGGGCCCCTCGTGCGGCCGTACGGCATGCCGTGACCATGTTGTTTGCGCGACCGTGTGTACGGCAGGTCGCAGCGGCGGTACGACCTGGTCCTGGCGCCGTACCAGCTGGCGGCGCTGGCGCCCGGCGAGGAGCGGTGGCGGCTGCTGCGGCGGCTGTGGGAGGCGGTGGCGCCGGGCGGGCTGCTGGTGCTGCTGGAGCCGGGCACGCAGCGGGGCTTCAGGGCGGTGGCGGAGGCGCGGGCGGCGCTGCTGCAGCACGCACAGGTTCGGCGGCCGAGGGCCGGGGGGTCGGGCCGGGCCGGGCCGGTATGAGCGGCTTTGTGTGAGCCGTGGGGCGCTGGCAGGGCTGCTTCGCCCGGGACGCCGGACTGCGCCTGGGCCGGGACACTGGCCCCACGCTTGGGTTGCAGCGCGCTGCTGCTGATGTGTCCCCGCCGCGTGCTGCTGGCCGCAGGAGCGCAGGCGGAAGAGGGCCGCGGCGGAAGGCGGCGCTGGCTCTGCGGCGGACGAGGAGGCGGCTCACGTGGTGGCGCCCTGCCCGCACGACGGCACCTGCCCACTGGCGGTGAGGGCCGCGCACCCCCCCGGTCACGACCACACACCAATCGCACGGCACCTACAATCCGTCAGCACTGCCGGTACTGCCCAGCAACAGCCTGCTGCCGCTGCCGCCGCCGCGCCCCCCCGCAGCGCCGCGGCCAGGTGTGCTACTTTGAGCAGACGCTGCGGCGGCCCAACATACCCCAGCCGGTCGAGGGCAGCCCTAAGCAGGTGCGCCACATTCGGCAGCAGCAGCGTTCGCAAGCGCTCCTGATCTTGGCCCAACCCCAGCTCGTCACCGCACCTGATCCACGCCCAGCCTGCCACCCGCCTCACTCTTGTGCCCGTCCTTTCCGCTCCCCCTCCGCCCCAGCGCGAGCACTTCAGCTACCTGGTCCTCCGCCGGGCCCCGCGGCCGCCGCCCGCGCCCGTGGCCATCGCGCGCTCGCTGCTGCGCGAACCCGTCGACGCGCCCTCGCGGCCGGCCAGCCTGCCCAGCAAGGTGGTCGTCAACCACGTGCGGGCCAGCATCGCGGGTGGGTGGGTGCGGCGGCGCACTGGGGCCTGGCCGGGCCACGCCCTGGCCCACCAGCTGGCTCAAGCGTGTCACCCGCCAGCCTGACCGCGGCCGCGACCCCATGTTCACGTGTGACCGAGGGTGACCGCGTAGCGGCGCGTGTGGCGAGCCGCCGTGGCGGGGCCCTAGGCATGGCTCACAGGGGCGTCGCCCAAGGCAGTGTCGTGCCCTCTACCCCGCCTCTCCATCGCCCGCCTCGCAGCGCTGGAGCAACAGCAGATGCAGGAGGCTGAGCCGGGCGCGGCGGCGCTTTCGGCGTTCGGTCCCCGCCTGGGGCCCATTTCGGACGCCTTCCAGCGGCGCTACCCGGCCTGGGGCCCCGGCCTAGTGGACCGCCTCATCAAGCTGGAGGTGCGGGGTAGGGGGCACGAGGGGGAATGGTGGGGGATTTTGCCCCTCGCCGAGATGCATTGCGCTGGCGCCTGCCGCGACCGCTGGCGCCGCTGCGCGGCTCCTGCCCCCTGGCCCTGGCCCGCTAGGACGGCGGCGTGCGGTGGGCGGAGCTGTCACAGCAGCGCGCATCAAAGCGCGCGGAGCCGGAGAGCGACGGCAGCGGCGCCGAGGACAGCGGTGACGGCGCGCCGCTGTCAGCCGCGGGGAGAGCAGCCTCCTCCGGCGCTGATACCGACGATGACGCCAACGACGGTTCCGACACGGAGGCGGCGGCCGATAGCGTCGGCAACGTCACGACGGGGGCGGCCCAGGCTCCCTTCGAGCGAGGCCTGGCGGCGGAGGTGGCGATGGCGGCGGCCCAAGCGCTCGGCTCCCCGGTGGCTGCCCGCGCGCTGACGGGGCAGCCCCGGCGCAAGCCGTGGCCCGGGGCCCACGGCGGCCGTGAGCTGGGCGGTCGCGAGCTGGCCGCCGCCCAGGCGCAGCTGCTGGACCTGGTGTACGGGCCGCAGGGCGGCCAGGGCGGCGCGGAGGACCAGGACTGGGCTGAGGCGATGGCCCGGGTGCGCTGGGGGGGGGGCGGGGCTGGGCTGGCCGAGGCCCGTGCTGCTCTCGCCTGGTTGCAGGGAAGGGGCTGTGGGGCGGGCGGGACCGTGCTGGCCGACGCCGGCGCTCCCTGGGCACGGTCGCCTGCCCTGCGGTTGAGGAGTGCCGCCGGCCACCGTTTGCGGCCGCTGCCGTGCGCCGTGTGCTGCCGTACAGCAGGTGGGCGCCGCCGAGGCGCACGCCGCCACCCGGGCGTCGATGGGCTGGGCGCGCGTGCTGCTGCCGCCGCGGCCGCTCAAGGGCCATGTGGTGCTGCGCCTGTGCGCGGCGCCGTGCCAGCCTGCACGGCACGGCGCCGCGGGAGGACAGCCGAGCGCCGCGCCCGCCAATGGAGCCGAGCAGCAGGGGGGCGCTGCGGCGGACGGCGCAGTACCGGAGCCGTCACCACCGGAGCCGGGAGCGGCGGCAGGGATGGGCGAGGGGTCCCTGGACGGGCGACTGGTGGAGCAGGTGAAGAAGGGTGTGAACTAGGGTGAGGGCCCGTCGGCACAGGCCCTGGTGCAGCGCCGTATCGTGCAACTCGCACTGTACAGAACAGATCTCGTGACCGCGATGTGGAAGCGGTCTGGGCGCCCTCATGCCATGACGGCCGGCGCCGCTGCCGCCCGCCCGCCCTGTGGCCGCAGGTGGTGACCCGCTCCGCGGCGGCCGGCTGGTTGGGGCCCGCGGGGTACCGCCTTGCGAGGAGGGCCGACTGGGGCGACACGTGGCCGGACGTGTACCTGCGGCAGTAGCGGGCAGCGGGCGGCGGTGGTGCAATACAAGGTAAACTGAGGGGTCGGGACCTGGTGCTGCTGGCGTCCGCGTGAGCATGGTGGTGGGGGTGGTGGGGGTGACGTCGATGAGTTCCAACGGGGGGGTGGTGACGTCGATGGGTTCCAACGGAGAGCAGCAAGTCTAGGGCGACCTGCGAGCTTGGGCTGGCACTGCGCCGGAGTGGCACGCGGGAGCGTGGGATTCAGCAGGGGGCGCATGTTCCGGCTTTCGGGCGGGCGCGGGATGCTGCAGGTGGCGGCGCTAGGTCTGACGAGTGCTGCAAATGATACCTTAGAATCCGGCCGTGCGCTCCGTGCTGCATGGCGCTGAAGCGTGGGGTCAAGAACAGCAAGCCGCGCGAGCAGGGCAGTCGGCCCTGCGCTGGGTTGAGACGGGGGGTCGGGTTTCGGGAATGCACAGGACGGCCAGGGCCCCGATCGTGGCTTGTGGGTAGTCAGAACAGAGGCGGCTTATGAAGCAGAGACGCCCAGCTGGCGTGGGTGGGACTGCAGCTGCCGCAGCGACAAAAACCATGGTGTAGGAGCTGCGGGAAGGCGTGGGGAAGGCGGAGGGGATGGGGCGCGTCTCGGGTTGCAGACCTCGCCTTGGTGGGTACGCCCATGTGCCACGCGGGCCGCCAGCTTGCGACCGCCAATCTCGTTGGGCATGTTGGTGCTTGAAAGGGGGCCAGCGGGGTAAAGGCCATCTCGGAAAAGTGCTAGGGCGCTGCACCGAAGTCCACGTCACCCGATGCAAGGCGAAGGTTCATAGCTGGTCCAGATCACCACTCCAATCATACATGTCTATCGTCTACAACCCTTATTGTCATCGAGTCTTTCAGCGTTCATAGCCTGCGCACCGTCTCGTTTCAAGGTTAGTCGCTCGCTGCATGCGCCGGTACGCTTCTGAGCGCTCCCCCACCCCGTTCTGCAATGAGCACGCTGGGATCGCGTATTGCAAGTGGCCTACAGGCAGCGGCACGCTGTCGGGTTGCTCTCACGGTGCTCTTGCTTGCGTGCCGACAGTCGACCAAGAACACCATGGCGCTCGCTCTGCAGCAGCGTAGCTCTCTGGTTGCCAGCCGACAGGTGCGATGTGGCCAGCGGGCGTGCTTGCAGCCATGGCTTGCCGGCGCCGAGACCACATGTGGTGACGATCTGGTCCTCGCAGGCGACCCGCTGCCCCGTCGTTCTCGCTCGTCGTGTATCCCCACTGAGCGGGCCCTCGACCTCTGAGCCGGCCGGTGCGCAAGGGCCGCGACTCGTGGTTCTGCAGGGCCGCAATTGCACTCCGACACTTTTTGGCGCTTATAACGCTCGTGCTGCTCTACCCGCAGTCGCTCGCGCACCAGTTGCTTCGGGGCGCTGCTCGCGGGCGCGGCTCGTCGTATCAGCCCAAGCGGCCAAGGCGTCCACGGTCAGTGCACTGGGCCTACTTTCCTCGCTGCCCGCAGCCCCCCCCTCCCCGTAACTGTAGCCCTTCACCCCCACCAAGCCTGGGGCTGCGCACCGCCTGGAGCGCCACCCTAAGCAGCTTAGGAGTCGCGCGCATTTGCAGCCCTGCTGCAGGCCCCACAGGCACGGCGAGCCATGCCGTGTCCCAACGCCCTGCCTTCCGACCCCTCGCTCCCCTGCCCACTTTCTCCCCCTCACGCACAGATGCGCATCATCATCCAGGGCCGCAAGCTTGAGGTGACTGACGCCATCAAGAAGTACGTCGAGGAGAAGGTGGCCAAGTCCACCATGCCCTTCGCTCACACACTGAAGGAGGTCGACGTGACGCTGTCGGCACGCGGCGGCGACACCGGCACCCACGGCAAGAAGTGAGAGGACGGACGGCATGCATGGGGGCGCGTCGCACGTAGCACATGGCTGGCTGGCTGGCTGCCTGCCTGCGATCTTGGGGCGACCCTGGCACGGGTCAACAGCGGCGTGCGCATTGGGGCCGGGGGCCCCTAAGCTCCATTCGTCAACCGCCCCGCTTGCTGGACGCCTTTTGGTCCATGCATCATTGGCTTTCCTGTACACCCGTCTTAGCAAGACGCTCTCGCCTGCGACCGACCACCGCAGGGAGCAGAAGGTCGAGGTGACGATCTACACGCTGCGGTGAGGAGGGAGACCGCACGACTGCCAGACTCGCCTAGCCCAGCCGCACAGACGCTGCCGCCACCTTCCCGCCGCCGCATGGGCCCCCGGGATGCTGCCCAACCCCGCCTCGCACCTCGCAGCGCCCTCTTTACATTTGCATCCCCCAAAGCCACAACCCAGACCCATGGCTGATCTTTCCCCAACCTCTCCCCCTCCCCCTCGCCCTCGCTCAGCAACGGCGTGGTCCGTGTGGCTGACACCGAGGCGAGCCTGTACGCCGCCATCGACCTGGTGTGCGACAAGGTCAACCGCAAGCTCACTCGCGTCAAGGAGCGGGCCATCGGGTGCGCTAGGGGACACGTGGGGGGCAGACTCTTACCTGGTCGGACTGGGCGTCCAAGGGCTGCGATGCGCTGCATGCCGTTGGGCCGGGGGCGGAGGACTATGGGCGGCGGGGAAGGGCCCACTGCCGCCGCTAACGGGGAATGGGAGCTGATGCGATGTCGCTGGCGCGCTGACGGCGTGTGTCCCTGCTCCTGCCTCTGCTCCTTTCTCCGCAGCCGTGGCACGTGGCCCGGCCGCGCCGGCCCCAAGGAGGATGTTGATGAGGAGGATTTCCAGTCGTACATGGAGGACGTAAGAGCATGGGAGGGCGGGGCAGGGGGGCTTGAGGGCGCTTAGTCTCTCCCCTGCCGGGCTGCCCACACCCGTGCCCCTCGCTCACACTGCTTCTCCCCCTCCCCCTTCCTCCTGCCCTTGACAGGTCAAGCTGGACACGCAGCTATTCGACAAGGAGGCCCGGCTGCAGGCCCAGTTTGCGGAGCTCAACCGCAACTACCCGGCCACGGTGATGCGCAGCAAGACGCTGGTGCTGGACCCCATCACGGTGGAGGAGGCCATTGACGCGCTGGAGGCCGTGGGCCACAGCTTCTACGTCTTCCGCGAGATGACCACGGACACGGTGCAGGTGCGGCCCTGGGGGGAGCGGGGAGGGCACTGGGCACGGGGAGGAGCGGGGAGGGCACGGGGCACGGGGAGGAGCGTCAGGAGGCGGGGCTTGATTGGGCTGCAAGGCTGGGTGGGGTGCGCCGAGGTCGGCTGCGCTGACCGTTCCGGCCGCATTCCTCCCCTCCCTCCCTCGCCCGCCAGGTTGTGTACAAGCGCGAGTCTGGCGGCTACGGAGTCATCGTGCCCAGCATGCGCGACTAGAGGCGCGGGGCAGCGCAGGGAGGGAGGGGGTACGGACCCCACCCCGACGTGCGGGGCCGGGGCCGATAGGGATGACAGGGGGCAGCGATGATTGGTCCGCCGCAAGCACTGCGTCGCAGCAAGATGGTACTGGTGCCGGTGGTGGTGCTCATAAGCTACTGCGCGGCGCAGCAGCAAAGCCCGTGGCGGGCTGGTGGCGTGGGCATTGAGCAGGTCTAGGCCTGCGTTTGCGCACCCCCGGAGGCCGGGGTGCGGTGGGGCCAGGGGCGCGAGGGCGGCGGGCGGTTCATACCGCCGGCCGGCGTTGGCGGTGCGCTTTTGGCGGGCGCAGCATGCCGTGAATAGGTTGTGGTTGGCATGCAAAGCGCTGGCGCTTCCGGAACCGGCGCCTGGTCTGGCGACTGCACACGCGCCTGGTTATCCTCGAATCGCGGGTCCCCTCTGCTGATGTATGACCCATGTGTGTATCCGTATGTGTGGATGTTCGTGGCCAAGGAGGTGGTGAGCCGTGCGCGCACCGGCATTGCGGTGCCGCGCCCGGCGATGGCGGGGGCTGTGGGGCTTGTGTCGCTGGAGGGCCGGCCTCTGCGCAACCCAGTGCGCAGCAGGCCGGCTGCGTGGGGGCTCCCGCGCATGTGAGCGGAGCCGCGGATGGTAACGAGCGCGTGGCGCCTGTCGGTCTCTTCGGGCGCTGCCGAGGATGCCTCCTCGCAAGCCGAGTCGCGGCATAGCTGAGTTCAGCCTCAAGAGCCCAGCCACACACAGGACATAGGGCAGGAGGCACGCAGGGTCCTCCAGACGCATGCGCGAGGGCGCTCAGCGCCAGTGCCTACAGGCCAGGCCGCCAACACGTCGGCACACAGCCCAGCGGGGAGCCACGCGAGAGCGGGGGCAGTTGGCGCGAACGAGGCAGGGACCCAATCCCCTTCCGCCCCTCAATCGCACAAAGCCAGACATTCGCTGCGTCGACAGGAAGGCCTCGTCGCGCCGCAAGCCACAGCAAGCTGCAGCACGAGTAGGCCAGTCCCCAAACCCGACGGCGCACATAGCCCGTGGCGCGCATTAGGACGATTTTTGCCACTTTTATCAGGGTTCCGTATCGTATGGGATATCGGCCCGTGTGAAGGATCGCCTTGCGACCTCGACGACACGACAGGCCGATCTTGCCCCCAGGCGGGCCATTGCTCTGTCTTCATCCAGTCGTGCACTGCGTGCGGCTGCAAAGACGGCAGGACCCACATCGCGTCGTGGCAACCCAGTGGCAAGGTGAGTACTGGAGTCCAGACCCGTGTGGGCCCGCCTTACAAAGCGGGGCCTCCATGCGCAGACGCGCCAGCTCGGGCCGCGCCTTCTCCTTGGTCCCCCGCACCACACATACGCCGCGCACCCACCCAGCCACCCCCACATAGGTTCGCAATGCTCAGTGCTCTCCGCTAACTAGCGCCGGACCGCCTCGCGGCGCCGTCTGTACACTATGCTTCCTGATCGGCCTACCTTCGGTCCTAGGCAATACAACTCGATACTCCTGGTCACTCCTGGATCTGCCTACGGCCCCTCCTGCCTCCCCCAGTGCCAGCACGCTGCGTCACGGTCTCCCTCGCATTCTCAGCCCCGCATAGCGCAAAGGTAATGTTCACACTCCGGCTCGCGAGCACTCCTGCCTCTCGTCCGACCCTTTCCCCCTCACGCCCGTGCAACGGCGCCTTACACCCGCACCGAGCCGCTGAACACCAACTCCGCGGGCCCCGTCATGTAGATCTTGCCGTCCGACTCGCGCCACTCAATCTGCAGCGGCCCGCCGGGAAGGTCCACGCGGCACGTCTTGTCGCGGTCAATGCGGCCCTCCAGGATACCTGCAGCCGCGTGGACGGAACCGGGGGAAGGAGCAGGCCGCGCGTGAGATTGTAGGGCAAGGCTTGGGTACAGCGGGTCCGCTTGAGGTACAATGGGTGATTGGTGGTGCGGTGAAGAGCCGTTGTCAGGCAGTACGAATACAGAACATTCTTACACAGATGATTCAGATTTTGCCCTATCTTGTTCTTCATCACTCAACGGCTTGTTGCGGTGCCATTCGTGCACGAATATGCAGGACTGAGGGTCCGGCCCTCGCGGCCGGCGCTCACCTGCCACGACCAGGGCGCAGGCGCCCGTGCCGCAAGCCAGCGTGCGGCCAGCGCCGCGCTCCCAGACCACCATGCGCACGTGCGAGCGGCTGACCACCTCCACAAACTCCGTGTTGGTGCGCGCGGGGAAGACCGCGTTGCGCTCAAACTTGGGGCCCAGAGTCGCCAGGTCCTTGTCAAGGTCGTCGATCTGGAGTGCGTGCAGCGGCGTGGGAAGTAGAGGAGTGGCAAGACGTGATGAGGATGCAGGGAGCGGATGCGTGTCAGGTGAGGATGAGACGGAGATGAAGGCGTGTGCGGCGTGCACGTGCGGCCGAAGGCGACTGTCAGTGTACGAATACGGTCAACAGATTTTGTGATCTGATTATTGCAATATGTAGCATCACTCAGCGCCGAGGCAGGGGGCCGTGCAGCCGTGCGTGAACGTGTGCGCGGTGCGCGTGCAAGGTGAGCCGTTGTCAGGCAGTACGAATACAGAACATTCTTACACAGATGATTCAGATTTTGCCCTATCTTGTTCTTCATCACTCAACGGCTTAATGTAGGTGCCATGCGTGCCAGGCGAGTGCCGTGCCGCGTGGTGTGTGCGCATTGATGCCGCGAACCTGCCCTCGGGAAAGCTACATTCTGAGTGCGCACCTTGATGGTCTTGCCATCGCAGCTGTAAATGATGGCGTGGGGGTTGCCCATGCTAACGCACGTGACCTTGTAGGTCTTGCCGTCAACCGCCAGGTCTTGCTGCACAACGGTGCTGCCCTGCGTGGGCGCCAGCGTCGTGGGCACCTTGGGCCCTTCCAGGATGGGCTGGCCCATGTCCACGCGCACTTGGCCGTCAGCGAGCAGCTCAGGCTGAATCAGGCCTGCGGTGGGAGGGACGCCCGGTTAGCTTGAGGCATAGGCGGTTTGGCTGCTCGACGGACACAGGCTCGTGAAACAGAAGCCCACCTGCGAGAGTGTGGATCTTGTACTTGCGCGGCACGGCCTTGTCGACGTCGGCGACGAACTTGGCCAGGCACCGAATGCCGTTGCCGCACATCTCCGGCTCAGAGCCGTCGGAGTTGAAGATGCGCATGGTGTAATCGGTGTCACCAACAGGAGGCAGGGCAAAAATGACCTGCAGGAGAGGCGGGCAAGTTAGCCGATGCTGCAAGCCGCCGCCGATCGTGGCTACATCGCCGACTGAGCGACCGCAGCTCTCACCCCATCGCCGCCAATGCCGAAATTGCGGTCACACAGCTTCACGGCCTGCTCCGGGGTCACCACAGGCTCGCTCGCGTGCCGGTTGTCGACCTGCGGAGCCAGCAACGTCACAAGGTGACCACACATCGCGCAGGGCACAGAGCATGCATATTGCTTACCAGGATGAAGTCGTTGCCGAGCCCGTGGTACTTCGAGAAGGTCAGCGGCGAGGCCATTGCCTGTGCCCGAACACTGCACCGAGCGCGCTGCCCGGCCGCAGGCCTTGAGGCGCGGCCAGATAGCGCAGCACGGCGCTGCAGAATAGGTGCGCTCATGTTTGAATATGGAAACTTGGCGAGCCACCGGAGAATGATCAGGCGTTTGGGGGCCATGCAGCCGACCATTGCCAGACCTTCTCTTTGTTGTCTAGGTCACTGCACGTTCACAACTCCTCATAGGACACAGTCTTCTATTAAATAGAGCAGGCACCGTCACAGCTCGCCAGCGAATAGAAGGACTCGGGTCGGCAACCAATTCAACTCACTCAAGCCGGCCTTCACTTAGCCCTGCCTAACAAGTGTTGCCGTGCCGCCAGCGCCATCGCGGGGCCTGGCTGTGCGTCGTCCTGTTTGACGTGCCAACACCACCGGTCAACCCCACACGCGTCGTCCAGCCCCGCCCCGTCCCAGTCAACCTCGACCCGGCCCACTCAACCCCGTCCCGGCTCAATCAACGACACCCCGACCCCATCACCGTCGCACCGGTCAAGTGCACTCCGCCTGGCTCAATGGGGCCCGCGGAAGACTACAAGAAGGAGCTCTGCAAACAGGCGTATCTCCTCGTGCACAAGTACCTCGCTGTGGCGGGGAAGGAGGGCCAGGTGAGGAGCATGCTCTCGCATCACGCTGTGCCGGGCTATGTCATGCCCCTGAATTGTGCCACCTCAAGCCCCCATGCATACGCAACCCCCCGCTGCGCGTACAAGCCATCAATTTTGAATGCATTGCTTGTGGTGCGCGTGCCGAACCCACACATCACCATGGGCCTGGGCAAACATGCGCAGCCCCTTGTAAAAACGGCTCGTGACCGGAACGCTGTGCAAATTGTGCCACACCCTCCTGTCCTCTAGGCAACCCACGAGCTGCGCAAGTCGCTGCGCAAGGAACTGGACATTGACCTGCCGACGAACAAGGAGGTGATAGCTGACGTCAAGAACTTTATGGCCCAGGGAGGGGCGGCGACGCTGGCCTATGGTAGCGCGATGGGTGATGGGTGAGTGGGCGAGGCCAGCTGGCAGGGCGGGCCGTGGTCGAAGCGAGGGTGACCTTTGACTGGAAAAGTGACAGGTGCATACCTGACTCAACGTGACTTTAGGTGGCTGTACATATGTGTCCTGTACCAGTAGCTTGGCGCTCGCGTCATAGTTCTACGGGCTGTGCCCGAGAGGGGCGTGTGGCACATGCACGAGAGACGATGGGCTCCGCGCACTGCTGCCGCAGTTGGCGGCGGCGTGCGCCCGTGTAACAGTACGCATGGCCTTGCTGTCCCGCGCCCCTTGCCACACGGCCACCGCCCGAGAGGCTTGCTGTCTTGCTCTCGTGGCTGCCTGGCACAGGTACGGCGGAGTCAAGGCAGCCAAGAGCAAGGGCGCGGCGGCCATGGGCACAGCAGGCGCCTCCGGGCTGCCGCCCCTAGGGGGCGCGGCAGCCGCAGCCAAGCCGAGCAAGTCCGGCGCCAAGGGAGGCAGCAAGGTGCGCCCAATGCGCAGCACGCGGCTCGGCTGGCGGGCACTTGCACTCAACCTCTGCAAGCTGCGTATGGGGCCAGCTCGGCCCGGGCGGCGGCTGCATGGCTGTGGGGCGCAGGCCGATGTCCACGGCTGCCCTTGCCGCGGCTGCTCGCGTGCACCGGCCGCGGCTGCCCCTCACCGTCATGCCCTGTCCTGCCCCCACACGCTGGCTCACTCGCAGGCCGACGGCCCCCCTCCGCTGAGCTCGCTGCCGCCGCGGCTGGGCCTCAAAGTGAACCGCTGGTGGAGCGCCGAGGGCAAATGTGAGTGGGGCTTGCGTGATCATCGGCCGCTGCACCACAATCCCTGCCCTATCGCGCCCAGACGCTTGTTACCAACCTACCGCGGGCACCGCGAAACAGCCGCCACTGCGCCAACCGTGTCTTGCGGCAGTTGCCGTCGGCTTGCGAACAGCGGTCAGCTGCGTTGACCCAAACACCAGCCCTGCGTCGTGGCTCACCGCTGCTGCGCCCCGCTTGCGTGCGCCATGGGCTGCCAGGGTTCACCGCGGTGGCTACCGACTTCAACGACGCCACCAACGAGTACCGGTGAGGGCGGGGCCGAGGCGGGGCGCACCCGGCAGCGGGGAGGGGTTACGAAGATGGAACGGCTGCGGGGAGGCTTGGCAGACCCATTGCGGCTCATGCGGCCCTTTCTCTGTGCGGCCGGACAGCGTGCGCCAGCCCGCTCCTCACTGCTTCCGGCCTCTCCGCCCGTCCGCTGCCGATGCTCCCCCTTGCCACCAGTCTGACGTACAACCTGGGCAGTCAGCAGGAGACGTACGAGGACTTCAACTTTGACCTGGCGGACCCCGCGGTGTACGAGATCACGGGCGACAAGGTCAACCTTCTGGCCACCAAGGGCAGCGCAGCGGGTGCGGACTCCGTGGGGGGCGGCGGAGGCGCGCAGGAAGGCGCCCCGCGCCGCGTGGGTGGGCTGGGGCTGCTACGGAAGCGTGTTGGGCTGCGCAGGACGCGTGTGCACGTTTGTCAGCGCTGGTACGGGAGCACGAGGTGGCGTGGGCCTCTGCGGGCGCACTCGCCACGCCATGATGTTCCTTGCTGCATGCGGCTTTGCAACCCGTGCACCTGTCGGCCCCGCAGTCAACAACTCGGTGGTGCTGCAGCCCTTCCTCAACCGCGGCTCGGGTGGTGGCGGCGGCGGCGGCGGCAGCAACAAGAAGAAGCGGCGCAGCGAGGACGACGACGACGATGACTTCCTCTAGCTCGGCTCCCTGGAGTTGCGGAGTGTGGGGCGGCCGGACTGCCTCTTGGCAATGTCGGCGCCAGCAGGCGCGGTCGCTAGGCATGAGGTGTAGGGACTAGGCAGCAGCCAGGCAGGCAGGAGGCGCGCAGGCTAGCAGGCAGGCAGTATGGTGGGGTGTGCGCAGCAGCAGGAGCAGGAGCCGTGTGCAAGCGGTGTAGCGTGTAGTAGGGCCCGCGCCGCCAGGGCGCTGAGTTGGAGCAGGCGCCAGGGCGCCGTAGCGTGCCGCAGAGGCCGCAGGTCAGGTAGCGCTGGATGCTGGATCGGGCTGTGTGATTGGTTCGTTGGGCCTGAATGCTGTGTGGGTCAGGCGGGCGCCGTCTGTGGCGCGTTCATGCAAGGCCGGATCGCGAGATGATGGCTGTGCTGGCGCCGGCCAAGCGTCAGGTTGCACCGCAGGCGTGTGCAGAGACGAGGTTGCGACGGGTTAACGTACCTTTAGTGCTGCGCTCTTCATTGTTGCCGACAGTCGATAGCCAGGCAGCTTGTCCAGGTTAAGAGCTAGTACTTATGTGTAGCGGACCTTAGCGGCGGTTCGCGTGTGTTGCTGCTTTGGATGCTGTAGGCTGGAGAGGCTGCACACGGCTGAGGGTTGCCCTGCCGCGGGGCTGCCCTCGTGCGCCCCAGGAGACATGTGCGTCGCGTCCTCTTAATTGTAGACATAGGTATGTGAACGGGGCTGACGATGTGTGGCGGTTGTGCTTCGGATGCTGCACGGCGTCCGGGCAGGGTGCTGGTGCGCGCCCTGCGGTCCCTCCCGCCTGACCCTGGGCTTTGCCCTCGTGTTGCTCTGACTGGCGCTTGCAGTCAAAGTTTGACTGTGTGGCGGCACTACGGCTCGCTGAAGCACACACGCGCACATGCAGATGATGTCTTTTCAGGGCAAGGCAAGCCTTCTGTGCAGAACCGGCGCTGGGCCCCCGGCGCAGTTGCACTGTTGCGGGCTAGCACCGTGCGGGCAGCCGCGCCAGGCCTTAGCCCTGTGCCGGCGTAAAAAAGACAACGAAGCCAACCCCCTGAACCTGCGGACCTGCGCATCCGTAGATTCATCCAGAGCCGCGTGTGCGCTTCCCCACAAGCTGCGCGCCGTGTTCTAAAATGCGCACAGCGCTTCTGGCACGGGCCGGCACGTGCACCCGTGCTTGCCAACGCAAAGGGGAGCCGCTAAGCCATGAGCAGGTGATTATTTGATCGCGCGGGCAAAGAGCTGGGTCAAGCAGGAGGGTTCTCCTATGGTCAAGCTTCTTTGACTTCGTTCTAGCTTATCTTTAAGCACATGACGGAACGTGCCGGATGCCGCCGGAGGATGAGGCAGCCCGTGGCAGTCGTGGTGGCAGTCAGAGGCTGTACCGGGCGCCCCTGTAGCCACACGGCGGCTGCGGCGCACCTTACTCCAGGAACCAAGGAGCACAAGCGCGGCAGTCCTCGCCGACCGCTTCGTGCAGTGGCGGGCAGCGGGCGGGCTCGGTGCCGCTGCTACAGACAGTGCCCGGCACATGTTCCTGAGTCCCCGCAAAACGATGAAATGTATACAATTCAAGTTGATGTGTAAGACCCTTGACGGGGCCGCCTCCCAGCGGTCTGTCGGGCAAAGAACGAGTTCCGGAACCACCGGAAACCGAGCTTCACTAAAGCCACCCTTGCCCTACCTCGCCGCCGCGTCTTAGGGTTTACAAGTAGCGGAGGAGTAGATTCATGTGTAGGCATGCCAGAAGCCTCGGGGCAGTGTACAGTGGCCGTGCACTTCCCGGCTGAGGCATCGAGCGTATTGTGCCCATTCAGCTGTTGGTGACAGTGGGATATGGAGGGGCGCCAATGGGTGCGCAGGTACCGCGGTGGTCAGCAAGCGCAACAAGATCCAGGAACCAGGCGCCCTTCAGAAGTCAGTACCTTTTGCCTTGACCCGCCGCGCCCTACGCCAAGGCATATCACGGCGACGAAAGAGCGCATAGTATGCAGAGACCCGCTTGCAGCACATCCTGACAAGCGCCGACCGGCAAGCGTGTTTCAAGACGCCTTCACCAGAACAGCATCGTGAAACATGAAGGGACCATCACTTCTATCATGCTTACTGGTTATGTTGGCAGGATCATCAGCGCTTGCGAGTGAGTCTAGATTGTAGCGGACGGCGAGCACTGATTTCGGTCGCGCGACGTTTCCACGCGCCGAGTGCCACTTCATGTGTTACCGCGTACCCTCCTAGATATCATTTGCTGCAGTCGGAACGTTTCTCGTCTTGAACTTCGCGACCGGCTTCATCCCAGACGACGTGTGAGCACGCATTGACGTCCGTCCCCATGGTCGCAGGACATAACACCCCGAGGCCACCTAGACCACCTTTACCAAGGCCCCCCAGCGACCCTGCGGCCGCGCTGCCCCCCGACGAGTCGCCGCCGGGCCTGGACCAGTCTCCGCCACCTGGGCTGAGCGCAGACTCGCCGCCGCCCCCTCAGCGTCGGTCACCGCCGCCCATGACATCGACCCCTGGAATGCGTTCGCCTCCTCTTCGGTCACCGCCTCCGCTCCGATCACCCCCTCTGCTCCGATCACCGCCCCCGCTGCGGTCCCCACCGCCGTCACCCAAGCCGCCGAGCCCCCGTGCCCGGTCACCGCCGCCCCGGCGGCTGCCGCCGCCGGCCTCACCATCACTGCCTCCGCCACCTCCTCCGCCAACGCCGGCGCGGTCGCCGCCGCCCAAGCGGTCACCGCGACCGCCGTCCCCTGAGCCGCCGTCCCCGCGGCCTCCCTCGCCCAAGCCACCATCGCCCCGGCCGCCGCCACGTCGGTCACCACCGCCGCCGTCTCCTCCTCCTCCGCCGCCGCCACAATCGCCGCCACCAGAGCTGCCACCGTCGCCAGGGCCGCCGTCGCCACGACCGCCCTCCCCGAAGCCGCCGTCACCGCGGCCACCCTCACCCAAGCCGCCTTCGCCCCGGCCTCGGTCGCCGCCGCCGCCACGCCAGTCACCACCGCCTCCTCCTCCTCCACCGCCGCCGCCCCCACCGCCGTCGCCGCCACCCAAGCGTTTGCTTAAGCCGAAGCCGCCCTCGCCCCGGCCGCCTTCCCCCAAGCCGCCGTCCCCACGGCCGCCCTCGCCCAAGCCGCCTCGCCGCTCATCACCGCCGCCGCCGCCCCCGCCGCCGCCGCCGCCACCACAGTCGCCGCCACCCAAGCGATCGCCTCCGCCCCCGCGCCGGGCGCCTCCGCCGCCTCGCCGCGTCGGCGGCGGGGGAACTGACCGTGGTGAAGTCGCCTCCCCACCGCCGCCGCCGCCCCTTGTAGCTGGGATGCTCAAGTCCCCGCCGCCGCCGGCCATTGCCCTGCGGCCGGGCAATGACGTGGACTACGACTACGGCGAGCACGGGATCTGTTGCGAGCGAGCGGCAGCCCTGTGCTCCGCAGCTGCCAGCGGGGATGCCACTGCCTCGTCGTCCGCTGCAGCGCCAACGCTGCCCGCTGCCTTGCCGCTGTGTGCTGTCTCGCCTCGCAGACTACAGCGACTCGCCGTCGCCCTCGCCCAGCCCGCGCCCCGGCTCCCTCAACGGCGGCTGTCCGGATGCTCAGGTGCGGCAGGCAACACGGGCCAGGGGCAGGGCGCCCCACCGGCGGCCCGCCCGCCACGCCACGACCCACACGCCGCGCGGTCCCTGCCCCTCATCTCAACACCCTGGTTGGCGCTTCTGTCCTGCACTTTCTTTTTGTAGTTTTGTGGATGCACTTGTGAACTCTGTCTATCTTCCTGAACCTCTGCCGCGCGCGCCGGCCCCGACCACTCTGCGTCTGCTGCCCACATCCCCTTCGTCCCCCGCTTGCATCCGCATGCCGCAGGCCGTCTTGGAGCAGACCAATGCCTACCGCAGCCTGCACCGCGCGGGCGAGATGAAGTGGGACCGCGACCTGGCGGCCGAGTCGGAGGAGTACGCGCGCTGGCTGGTCACGGGCCGCAACTGCATGAACCTGGTGCACTCCTCGCAGACCGGCTCCTGGGGCAATCGCTACAGCGAGAACCTGTGAGTGCAGTGCCGGAGCCGCTGCGCGCCGCCGCCCTGCTGCCCCGCCAGGTGCCGCAGCTGCATGGCCGCAGCGCGAGTTGTGACCCGCCGGCCCCCGCACTGACGCCGCTGTTGTTTGACGTATGCGTGCCGCCGTGCTCCCACTCGCCGCCGCCTCCCTCAGGTACGCCGGCGCGGGCTACCCGTCCATCAGCGATACCTGCAAGGTGGCCATCGACAGCTGGTACAGCGAGGTGAGGGCTTGGGCGCGGCCAGGGATGGGCCTGTGGGACAAGCATGGGCCTGGGAGCTCCGCAGCTTTGGGCTAGGAGCGCCTGACGCTGGGCCCTGTCCCTGCTGCTGCTGACGCTGCTGCTGCTGTCCCCGCTCTGCCGCAGGTGAACCGCTACCAGTTTACCATGACGCCCTACACCGACAACCGTGGCGTCATGATCGGCCACTTCACGGCGCTCGTGTGGTGAGCCACCCAGCGCCTGCCTGCCGCCCGCCGTGACGCGCCCGGGCCACGACCGCTGTCTGCCACCGCACTCCCAGTGACGCCCGCCTGGACAGGCCATGCAGCGTGCCGTTCCTGAAGCACGCGCGCAACCCTGTCTCGCGCCTCACCTCCTCCGCTGCCCCGGCCCGGCCCGGCTCCCTTCTTCCTTCCCCAGGGCCGCGTCCACCAAGGTTGGCTGCGGCACGGCCATGGGCCCCTACACATTCACATCCTGGGGAAACCGGGTTGGCCGCTGCAAGGTCGTGGTGTGCCGCTACCAGGAGGTCGGCAACATTGTGGGCGACTGGAACTTCTACCGCAACGGTGAGCAGGCACACGGAGAAGGCACGGAAGGGCAAGGGAGGGCGTGGGTGGGCTAGCTCGCTGGCCGTGGTGTAACGTGCAGCCTTTGACCGTGTGGGGCTGCCGTTGTCCGGTTGGCGATGGCGGGCTGACATGTGTGCGCTGTGCGTCCTGGCTCTGCAGTTTTCCCAAAGCGGACCGACGGTTGAGCTGGCGCCGACAGCCGCCGGCCGCGGCCGAAGGAGAGCATGGGCGGTCACCCCTTACGTCAGTGAGATGACAGGCACGCGCTTCGTTTTGGCATCAGGAGCGCGCAGCCATCAAGGCTGCCAGGATGCATTAGGCATTTGCAACTTTGACGCGTGACGGAGGCAGCAGAGGACCAGGAGTGGCGATGCGCCGACTCCGCATGTGTAGCTGAGGGTACTTGCGACTTGCATCTGGCATAAGCGTTCGGTATTCATGCTGGGGTGTGGTGTGTCTGTACGCATCTTTGGGTGGCGTGGGTGGGTTGTGGGTTCTTGAGTCGCAGGATGGTGAGCGGTTCACTGAAGGCTGGGTTACGTGCGGACCACGCGACGGGTCTTTGACTTTACACCAGCGGAGCAGGGATGGTTGCTGACCGTAAGCCAGACCATCCGGAGCGAGCTGAACGGGCATGGCGCTGGCGTAGGCACAGGGTAGCGGAGTGGACTAGATGTGACGCTAGGCGGGGCGTTGTTGCAGCTGAGGGCGTGGGGCTGCGAGCGCAGGAGGCTGGGACATGGGTATGGCATTCATCCAACACGTTGGCAGCCGCACAGGGCAAACCCCAAGTACGGCGGGACACGCGGCGTCGTCCCGCCTTGGGGCGCGGGAAGGGGAGGCAGCGTGGCGAGTTGCGCGCCTTGGGTCGTGCGCCAACGGACTGGCTCAAGTGTACGGGGCGGCTTTCTTGATTGTATGGCTCTGGCTAGTGCGTACGCCAGCAATCTTAATTGGTTTTTATTCAGCTGCGCGCGCGTGCCTGGCTGCGGCGACCAAGTGCACTGGGTGCGGTGCGTGAGTGTTGTGATCAAAGTGTTGACGGTGTTGCGTTGACGCTCGTGTGATGGTGAGGTCTGCGTCGGCAGACGAGGTGACGTGCGTACACCGGTGTACATGGACGCGGTGGGAGGAGGACGGGTGTGCTGCCGGGTGCACGCTCGGGGGGAGGGGGGCAGGGGCGCGCGTCGTGCCGGTGCCAAGTGGGGTCGGCTGCGGGCTCCGCGGGAGCTCGCAGCTGCGCGAACAAGGTGTGGGTGCATACGCCGCAAGCCAGCGATGTGGGCTGCTGCTTGGGCCGCTCACAGCCTGCGGCAGCCCATGGCGCGGCAGTGCCGGCAGCGCTGCTGCGTAGCGGGGGGCGGTGGTGGGCAGCACCGGTACTGCTGCTTTTGAGAGGGCACGTAAGGCTGTCTCGCAAGCAACGGCCCGCTTTGCCCTTGCCCCATGTCGGGTGCGCCGACGAGGCTCGGCTCTGGTGACAGCAGCCGTGGGGACGCAGGCCTCCTCCCGGGTGCGGCCCAAACCCAGCCAGCTGCATGCCGCCCGCGTCCTCACATGCTGTTGGCTCAGCTGAGACCGCAGCTGGCCCTGCACCACGCGGATCTGGCGCGGGGGTTGGGGGGCCTTGTGCACCACCCTGGCATCTGGCTGCCAACACGTAACCAGCGTGGGACACGGTAGACAGCGCCAGGTACCTGACACAAGGGACCTCGCCTGCGGCCTGAGACCCGCTGGCGGAACGCACGTGCCACGTGGCCTTTTACTTTTGAACCAGCGTGGAAGTGGAAGTGGCCTTCGCAAGCCAGGGGCCACCAGCGGGCGCCTGGCCAGGAGGCCTCCTGCGCCTGGCCGCCTGCTGAGGGCCCAGGCAGCTCGGAACAGCCGACGTGGGGCGAGGGGAGCTCACGTGCAACCACGCTCGGCCAAGGCAGGGCTCGTACCTTGCCCGCTGCGGAGTCACCCGGGGTGGGTGTCGCTTTCCCTCGCCTTGCGGGCGGGAAGTCACCCGAGATCGCGCCAAAGATGGTTGCGCCTAGCAAACTTCGGTATCCCGGGTGACTTCGCTAGCCTTTGGCCGCGTGAGGTCACCCAGCGCGGGTGATTCAGTCCCAAATGGCCAACATGTTGGGTGAGTTGGGTGACCTGGGTAACTAAGATACGAGCCCTGGCGCCAAGGCAGTGCGGTACGCAGTTACAGCCTCACCGCCCAGGTCAGTGGGCGCCCAGTGTCATCCAGAGGGCGTCATTGTTTGACAGCACGACAGCCAACGGTGACATACTGGATATTGCCAGTGCACCGGCCTGCAGCAAATGCGGCACGACTGCGCGGCGAAGCCGCAGCCACTTGATGTCGAAATATTCCAGTCATCCTGGGGGACTTGCCCACGGCGCACGCGCAAGGGGGCACGCGCGGCGCCCACCAGCACTCAGTACGACGCTCGTCGAGTCTCTCCACCACCACGGCCACCGCGACCACCACGACCACCACTGCGACAATCAAAAGCGCCGCAGCCAACTACACAGGTGCATATGTACAAGGCACGACAACGACAGGCCATAGAGCCAGCACCGCAGCCGGAAGACTTATTGGGGCGCGCACGGCCACCCGGGACTCCGCCCAGGAAAGAGCCGCGGGCGCCGTGCCGCCGCCCGTTACCAGCGCCAAAAGCGCGCGTTCACAGTACCCACACGCGCACCAGCACAAAACCACACGCCCGCCTGCTACCTTCCACCTGGCAACGCTCGATCGACTACTGCGGCCCCGGCCCCGGCTGCTCCTGAGCCGGCCCAGCGTCCGGCGCCGGCGCCGCGGCGCCCTGCCGAGCCTGCGCGACCAGCTCATGCAGCTGCTGGCGGATGGCCGCCAGCGCAGCCTCCGACAGCGGCCCGTCGCCCGTGTGCACGATCTGAGCGAGCACGGGCGGACGGGAGGGCGGCGGCAGCGGTCGGGGGCGCGGGGTACGGCGACAAGGGCCTAGCGAGCAGCGGAGGCGGCAGGTAAGTAGGCGGCCGGCAGGTGCAGCGGGCCTCAGTGCAGCAACGCGCCCCGCCACCCACGCACCTGGATCACCGCCATGAGCACGGGCGCGGGCCCGGCAGCGGCACCGCCGGCGGCCTGGCCGGCGGCAGCGGCGGGCGGCGCGTCGGCAGCCGCGGGGCCAGGCTCTTGCTGCTGCGGCGCCAGCAGCGGCGGCAGCGGCAGGAGAAGGGGGAGGGGCTGTGCCGCGGGGGCCGCCGCCTGCGCCACAGGGTCCATGCCCGGAGCCGGCGCGGCGCCCCCAGGCAGCACAGCGGGCCCCGGTGCGGCCTCCAGTGGAGCGCCAGGCTGCGAGCCGCCTGCGCCGCCGCCACCCGGCGCCGAGCCTGCCACCGCCGCCGCCGCGGCCCCGCCTGCAACGGCGGCACCGCCAGCGCCAGCGGCCGCAGCCGCCGCGCCAGGCGTGCCGGCCGCCGCGGCGCCGCCGCCCGCGCCCCGCGCTGTGCCCACCGCCGCCGCCATCTCCGCCACCTTGCCCTTTAGCTGCCGCAGCGCGTGCTGCAGCCCCGTGTCCGGCGAGCGGCCGCGCAGCAGCGGCGGCCGCGGCAGCAAGTGCCGCGGCAGGTCCGGCTGCGCCCGCCCCTCCAGAGCCGCCATGCCGTCACGCAGCCGCTGCAAGGAGCGCTGCAGCTCACCGCGCACGCCCAGCCCCGTAGCCGGGCCCTGGCCCTGGCCGCCGGGGCCACCGGGGCCACCGGGGCCCTGGCCCAGCCCTGCGGGTGGCGCTCGCGGCGGCACCGGCGCGCCTGCCAGCGGCCGCGCCGGCATCCGCTCGCCGAAAGGGCGCGGCGCAAATGCGAAGGGCGGATACCTCGACCGCATCAGCGGGTCCAGCCCGGCCAGACCGCCCGACCTCCATTCCGGCCGTGGCGCCAGCGGGTCCAAGGCCGGGGGGCTCCAGCTACGCATCGGGCTGCGCCTACGGAAAGGGCTGAGGCCGCGGAGCGTGTGGTAGCCACGGGCGGGCAGCGGGCTGCGGCCACGGCCGGGCTGCGGGCTGCGGCTGCGCGCTGGGGGGCTGCGGCTGCGCCGTAGGACGGGGCTGAGGCTGCGCAGCCAGTATGGGCGACGGCGGGGGCTCCTGCTCCGCCTGCGCCCCATGAAGGGGCTGCGGCGGCGGAAGGGGCTCAGACGGCCGCGGCGGCGCGGCTGGCCGAAATCCAGTCCCAGACCCAGTCCCCAGTCCCGGTCCGTGCTCCTGCTCCTGCTCCGGCCTTGGCTGCGGCTGCGGCCCCGGATGGGGCTGCGGCTGCGGCTGCGGCTGCGGCTCAGACTGCGGCCCCGGCTAGGGCTGCGGCTGCGGCCCCGGATGGGGCTGCGGCTGCGGCTGCGGCTGCGGCTGCGGCTGCGGCTGCGGCTGCGGCTCAGACTGCGCCGGCGGTCCCGCCCGATCACCTCCAGCCACGGGTCGAAGTCGACCGCCCGGCGTCCCCTGACTCCCGCCCTGCCGGCTGCAGCGCCTCCCGCCGGCGCGGCAGCCGGCGCCCGCCGCCCTGCGCCCGCCGGCCCTGCGCCCTGCGCCGCACTGCCTGCCTCACCCACCGGCGCATCGGCCGGCGCGGCCAGGGCGCCGCGCGGCTGTAGCGGCGCCGGCAGCCCGTCGTTGAGCCTCCGCCGCCTGGCCAGCGGCCTCGGGTCCTCGTCGTCGCTGTAGGCGAGCGCCATCTCCAAGTCCAGGGCCCACAGCGGCACAGCCCGGGCCAGGGGCGGCGGATCCGGGCCGCCGGCGGCCGCCGGCGCCGGGGCCGCAGCGGGCGGCTGCGCCGCCGCCGCGACCGGGCCCGGGGCAGGCGCCGGGGCGGCGGTGCGGGCGAGGATGTCGGTCATGAGGGCGCGGCGCTGCTCGTCCAGCATGGCGCGCTGCTCGTCCAGCAGGCGCTGCGTGCGCATGGCAGCGGAGTCGCCGCGCGGCTCGCCGGGCCCAGCGCCGGGGCTGGGGGAGGTGCGGCGCCGCTTCTGCGGGGGCAGCAGGGGGCAGCATGGCGCGGGCGATGACGCAGACGTGCGGCGCGGCGACCGCATAACCAGAGGGGCAGGGCGCGTGGAGCGGAGAAGGCGGCGTGGCTGGGGGTTAGGGACGCGCGCTGGGGCGGGTGGGGAGCCCAGGCCGCAGCGCGAAGTTTGCGCGCGGACCCAGGCCTTCCGGCGGTGCCGGCGGCCAGCGGCCAGCGGCCAGCAGGTGCGCCATGTGCGCAGAGGGCCCCGGCTGCGACGGCCCTCTGCCCCGGCGGCGCCGCCCCCGAGCCCCACCTGTCCGACCCCGGTCGCTGCGCTGCTACCGCTGGCCCCCGCGGCCCCGTCGGCCCCCGCAGGGCCACTTGCGGCGGCACCAGCGGCAGCGCCCGCAGCACCCGCAGCCACGCTGCCCACCGCGGCGCCCTGCCGGCCGGCCGCCAGCCCGGCGGCCTCGGCGGCCGCCAGCCGCTCCCTGGCCCGCGCCCGGATGGCGGCGCGCGCTGCAGCCACGCTCTCCTCCACACGCGCGCGCGCCTGCGCCGTCAGCTCCATCGCGTCCCGTAGCTCGCCCATGCGCCGCGCCCGCGCCGTCTCCGCCACCGCCGCCGCCGCCGCCGCCCGCGCCGTCGCCCGCGCCGCCTCCAGCCCGGCCAGGCGCGCGGGGTCAGCCGGCGCCCACCTAGGGACGGGCGCGGCTGCGGAGCCAGCCGCTGGCGCCGCCGTCACGCCTGCCGCCGCCGCCGCCGGCGCGGCAGGCGGGGCGGCCGCCCCGGGTGCGGCCGCTGCCGCCGGCGCGGCCGGCGCGGCGGCGGCTGCGCGGTCTGCATTCCGCTCGTCCGGCGGCAGCGGCCTCGCCAGGCGCTCGGTGCGCCGCGCAACGTCCGCCAGAAGCGCCAGCGTCGAGCGCCGCTGCTCGCCAGCGCCGGCGGCGCCGCTGCCGGCGGCGCCGCTGCCAGCGGCGCCGCCGCGGGCGCCCGCCTCTGGCCGCAGCAGCAACACCCGCCTCCTGACCGGGACACGTAGCGTGCCGCCGCCGGCTGCGGCCTTGTTGCCGGCCGGCGCAGCGGCACTGGCCGGCGCAGCAGCGGCACCGGGGCCGCCCTTGCCGTCGTCGCCGGCAGTGGCCTTGTTGCCGGCGGCGCCGGCCGCGGCGGCCTCAGTGCGGAGCGGCGGCTGGGCGGGCTTGCGGCGGCGGCGCCGGGCGGCGTCTCCGCGCAGTTGGCCCAGAGCCGTGAGCGCGCTGCCGGGGCCGCTGTCGCCGCCTCCATCGTCGTCCGAGTCCGACAGGACGCCCGCGTCAGGGTCCGAGTCGGAGTCAGAGGACGACGAGGAGGGGCCGGGGCCCGTGTCCGGGCGGCGCCGCGCAGCCACGCCGCGCAGCGGCCTCTGCGGCCGGCCAGCCGCACCGCCCGGGCCAGGCCCTGCGGGCCCGGCGGCAGCGCCCCCGGCGCGCGGCTCCATCTTGACGGCCACGGCGCCGGCGTCCGGCGGCGCCGCCGGCCTGCCAGCGGCGGCGGCGGCGGCGGCGGCGGCGCGCCAGCGCCTGGTCATGACGCGGCCCTCGCGGCCTCCGCGCTCCGCGGCGCGTCTCTCCGCCTCGGCCTCCGCCGCAATCGCCTCCATTGCCGCCGCGGCCTCGGCCTCCACCGCCGCCAGCGCGTCCGGCGCAGCGCCGGCGGCGCGCAGCGCACGCAGGCGCTGCTGCAGCGCCTGCACGCTGCGGCGGCGCTCCATGCCACGCAGCACCTCCGCCACCGCGCGCTCCCGCTCCCGTGCCGCGGCGCCCGGGCCGCCGCCCGCGGCGTCGCCGGCTGCCTCCGCTGCCCCGCCGCCGCCTCCGCCGCCTCCGCCGCCGCCGGCAGCTATGCCCAGCCCGCCGCGCCTCAGCCGCTGCAGCCTGGCCAGCATGGCCCCCGCACGCTCCCCCCGAGCCCCCGCCCCAGCCGCCCGCGCCGCCGCCATCGCCTCCACCATCGCGTCAGCGGCGGCGGCCGCCGCGGCGGCGCCGGCACCGACCGCGGCGCCCGCCGCGGCGCCTGCCGCCGCCGCGGCGCCTGCTGCTCCCCCCAGCGGCGGCATGATGCCCAGCAGCGCCAGCTCGTGGGCGGCCCGGCGCTGCGCCATGTCGGTCGGCAGGCCGTTGCGTGCGTACCTGGGGGCAGGATGGGACACGGGGCGCGAGGGCGGGAGCACGGCGAGGCGCGAGGAGGCGTGGGCGGCGAGGGCAGGGGAGTGGCGGCGAGCCGTAAGGGGCGGGCGGCGGGGGCCCTTAAAGGCGGGTGGGTGCGTTGCAGCTGGCGGTGCGCGCAGAGGGCGGGCGGCAGGGGAGCGGCCAACGCCAGCCAGCCAGTGCTGCATGGGGGCACGGCGCTGCTGCCGAAGGCCCGTCGTGACCCCAATCCCGCCCTTGCCACTCGGCCACCCGTCCTCGGCCCCCTGTCCCCACCCCGGCCCACCACCGCGCGCGGAAGTCGTGCTCCAGGCGGCGGTTGGTGTCGTCCCACAGCCGGCACCTGGGGCAGGGCAGCGGCGCGGGGCAGAGGAGGAGCAGCAGCGCAGCACGGGGCAGGGGAGCTGAGAGGCCGCAGCTGGGGTCATGTAGCGAGGGGGTCGCGGGCTAGCAGCTGGGATCAGTGCACGGCGTCGTGCAGGGGCTGGCTCGCCGCCTCGGCCCCTGCCCCCGCCGCCAGCGACCCAGGCCCCCAGCCCGGTGCCTTCGGCGCCTTAGCCCCACGGCCTTAGCCCACATAGCTGTGCGGCTGCACCTTGCCCTCGGGTGCACCCCACCGCGGCCGATCCCGCCCCACCGCCCCCGCAGACGCGCCGCCGCGGACCCACCTGCAAGAGGGCACGCTGCGCACCCGGCCGCCCGGCGGCAGCGCGGCGCCGGGCGGCGGCTGCACCTTCTTCCACAGCGCGCCGCACTTGTAGCACCACTCGGCACCACACTTGCAGGTGCTGGCGGTAGGGGAGGGGGAGGGGAGGGGAGCAAAGGGAACGGCGAACGTGGGGAGCAGGGGCACCGACCCACATGCGGTACCAGCTGCGCGCCCCAAACCCCTGAACCCAGCAGCCCATGGCTCCCCCGCCCCTTCCCCCGCCGACCCACATGTGGTTGCAGCCGTGCGCTAGCTCCACCATCTCCCTGCACGAGGGGCACGGCTTCCAGCCCCGCTGCCCAGCCACGCCCAGCAGCGCCGCGTCTTCGCCGTCGCGCGCCGCCAGCGCAGTCTGCTGCGCGCACGACTGCGGGCGAGGGCGCAACCACCACGGCATGGGGCAGGGGCAACGGGAAGCGAAACTCGGCGACTCAGGGACGGCGCACTGCCCCTGTGACGCGCGTCGGCCCCTCCCTGTCTCCCATCCCCAGGCGCAAGGCCCTGCCAGCCCGCTGGAACCCCCTCCCTCGCCCCCCGTTCCCTGCCCGCTGCCCCCTGCTCCTCCGCGCCCGCGTCTCACCAGGCCGGTATGCCACACCACGCGGCAGCGCGGGCACAGCTGCTGACGGCAGCCCGGGCAGCGCACAGGCGCGTCCGGCGGCGGGTCGGGGTCCTGCGGGCCAACCAGGGCAGGGCGGTGGGCCGTGGGGTGGATAGAGCCGCCGCCGCAGCTGCTCCTGCGCAGCCCCCCACATGCGGACGTGTGTGTCGCCAAGCGCCCGCCTCCGCCTCTGCTCCTGCACCGCTCCTTCACCGCCCCATCATGTTCGCTCCCTCTCCCTCGCCCGCTGCCGCTCCCTTCCTCCCTGCCCTGCCCTGCCGGCCCCCGCTCACGTCCAGCACCATGAGCAGGCTGCAGGCGGGGTTGGGGCAGTAGAAGCGCAGCGCGCGGGGCAGGCTGGACTCCACCTCCAGCTGCACAGGGGGGAGGGGACGAGAGCAAAGAGGGGCACAGAGGGGCAGGCGGGGAGGCGGAGGTGGGGCAGGCCGGGCGGAGAGGAGCACTCGAGGACGGGCACTTGCAGGGGGGGGCGAGGGCGCGCTGCCTGCGGCTGCGCCTGCCCGGCGCCAACCCCACTGCCTCGCAGCCTAGGCCCCATCCAACAGGCGGCCCCCTCTCAACCCGCGAGCCGGACCTGCCGGACCCCGGCCGACCGTGCTCCTCCGCTCCTGGGCTCCCCAACCCCACCGCCCCCCACCCCGCCGCCCCCACCAGTGTGAGCCGCTCCCTGTCCTCCTCGCTCGACAGCAGCGCCAGGCCCTCGGACACACTCACGCCGCTGGACCTGCGGGGCGGCGGGCGGGGCGGCCTCAGGGCGGCAGCAAGACCGCGGCGACCGCACTGCGCCGGGGGGGGGGGGGGGTGA